>JACEFZ010012896.1:7500-56872 GCA_014155875.1 Cepaea nemoralis
CAGAAGCTGGGCGATGCCGGGCCGGGTCAGACAGACAGACAGACAGACAGACAGACAGACAGACAGATAGTCGGTAACGGGAACGGGAACTTATATGACTACTTATATGAATTAAATGAGATGCTCCCCACCAAGGACTGGGCGAAGCCGGGCCGGGTCAGACAGACAGACAGACAGACAGACAGACAGATAGTCGGTAACGGGAACGGGAACTTATATGACTACTTATATGAATTAAATGAGATGCTCCCCACCAAGGACTGGGCGATGCCGGGCCGAGTCAGACAGACAGACAGACAGACAGACAGACAGTCGGTAACGGGAACGGGAACTTATATGACTACTTATATGAATTAAATGAGATGCTCCCCACCAAGGACTGGGCGATGCCGGGCCGAGTCAGACAGACAGACAGACAGACAGACAGACAGACAGTGGGTAACGGGAACGGGAACTTATATGACTAAATGAGATGCTCCCCACCAAGGACTGGGCGAAGCCGGGCCGGGTCAGCTAGTATATTGATAATCTCTGATCATCTCTGCACTCACTGGACATCTCTGTAAATATTTATCATCTCTGCACTTACTGGTCATCTCTGTAAATATTGGCCATCTCTGTAAATATTGGCCATCTCTGTAAATATTGGTCATCTCTGTAAATATTGATCATCTTTGTAAATATTTATCATCTCTGCACTCACTGGTCATCTCTGTAAATATTGGCCATCTCTGTAAATATTGGTCATCTCTGTATATATTGGTTATTTCTGTATACATTGATCATCTCTGTAAATACTTATCATCTTTGCCCTTACTGGTCATCTCTGTAAATATTGGTCATCTCTGCACTCTCTGTTCATCTCTGTAAATATTGGTCATCTTTGTATATATTGGTTATTTCTGTATACATTGGTCATCTCTGTAAATATTGGTCATCTCAGCAAAAATGTTTCATCTCTGCATTCACTGGTCATCTCTGCAAGGTCATCTCTGCATTTACTGGTCATCTCTGCATTTACTGGTCATCTGTGTAAATATTGGTCATCTCTGCATTCACTGGTCATCTCTGTAAATATTGGTCATCTCTGCATTCACTGGTCATCTCTGTAAATATTGGTCATCTCTGTAATTATTGGTCATCTCTGTAAATATTGGTCATCTCTGTAATTATTGGTCATCTCTGCATTCACTAGTCATCTCTGTAAATATTGGCCATCTCTGCATTCACTGATGATCTCTGTAATTATTTGTCATCTCTGCATTCACTGGTCATCTCTGTAAATATTTGTCATCTCTGTAATTATTGGTCATCTCTGCACTTACTGGTCATCTCTGTAAACATTGGTCATCTCTGCAAACATTGGTCATCTCTGCATTCACTGGTCATCTATGTAAATTTTGGTCTCTCTGCATTCACTGGTCATCTATGGAAACATTGATCATCTCCACAAACATTGACCAGAAATTGAGTAATTGTTGCTGCCCTAAACAGAAGATATGATATTATCTGCTTTTATAGATAGAATTTTGTTGCCCATAAATCTGCCATGAATCTTTGTGTCTACAGCTGGCTATGTACTGCCTCGTGCTGTTCTACAAGGCTTTCCGACAGGAGCTGCAACCGCTGAAACCTGTGCCAAAATTCTTGTGTGTCAAGTTTGTTGTCTTCCTCTCATTCTGGTAATTAGCCTGTTCTGTTTTGTCTCATTTGTTGTCTTCTCATTTTGGTAATTATTTTCTTCTTGTATGTCATGTTTGTTGTCTTCCTCTCATTCTGGTAATTAGTCTCTTCTTGTATGCCATGTTTGTTGTCTTCCTCTCATTCTGGTAATTAGTCTCTTCTTGTATGTCACATTTTCTTCCTCTAATCCTGATAATTAGTGTCTTCTTGTATGCCATGTTTGTTGTCTTCCTCTCATTCTGATAATTAGTGTCTTCTTGTATGTCATGTTTGTTGTCTTCCTCTCATTCTGATAATTTGTGTTTTCTTGTATGTCATGTTTGTTGTCTAACTCTCATTCTGATAATTAGTGTCTTCTTGTATGTCATGTTTGTTGTCTTCCTCTCATTCTGATAATTAGTGTCTTCTTGTATGTCATGTTTGTTGACTTCCTCCCATTCTGATAATTAGTCTCTTCTTGTATGTCATGTTTGTTGTCTTCCTCTCATTCTGATAATTTGTGTCATCTTGCATGGCACATTTTCTTCCTCTCATTCTGATAATTAGTGTATTCTTGCATGGCACATTTTCTTCCTCTCATTCTGATAATTAGTGTCTTCTTGTATGTCATGTTTGTTGTCTTCCTCTCATTCTGATAATTAGTCTCTTCTTGTAAGTCACATTTGTTGTCTTCCTCTCATTCTGATAATTAGTCTCTTCTTGTAAGTCATGTTTGTTGTCTTCCTCTCATTCTGATAATTAGTCTCTTCTTGTAAGTCACATTTGTTGTCTTCCTCTCATTCTGATAATTAGTGTCTTCTTGTATGTCATGTTTGTTGTCTTCCTCTCATTCTGATAATTAGTGTCTTTTTGTAAGTCACATTTGTTGTCTTCCTCTCATTCTGATAATTAGTCTCTTCTTGTAAGTCACATTGTCTTCCTCTCATTCTGATAATTAGTCTCTTCTAGTAAGTCATGTTTGTTGTCTTCCTCTCATTCTGATAATTAGCGTCTTCTTGTATGTCATGTTTGTTGTCTTCCTCTCATTCTGATAATTAGTGTCTTCTTGTATGTCATGTTTGTTGACTTCCTCCCATTCTGATAATTAGTCTCTTCTTGTATGTCATGTTTGTTGTCTTCCTCTCATTCTGATAATTAGTGTCTTCTTGTATGTCATGTTTGTTGACTTCCTCCCATTCTGATAATTAGTCTCTTCTTGTATGTCATGTTTGTTGTCTTCCTCTCATTCTGATAATTAGTCTCTTCTTGTATGTCACATTTCTTGTCTTCCTCTCATTCTGGTAATTAGTCTATTCTTGTATGTCACATTTCTTGTCTTCCTCTCATTCTGATAATTAGTCTCTTCTTGTATGTCACATTTCTTGTCTTCCTCTCATTCTGGTAATTAGTCTCTTCTTGTATGTCACATTTCTTGTCTTCCTCCCATTCTGATAATTAGTCTCTTCTTGTATGTCACATTTCTTGTCTTCCTCTCATTCTGGTAATTAGTCTCTTCTTCTGTGTCGTGTTTGTTGTCTTCCTCTCTTTCTGGTAATTAATCTCTTCCTATTTGTCATATTTGATATCTGTCTCGCACTGTTGTAAATCAACTGGAAATAACCTGGTCCGAATACTAGCATAGGGCTGGTCATTTTTACAAAAACCATTGGTGTTTAATGATATCATACAACCCCCTGATATCTTGGGTAGTGAGATCGGATACCTACCCTTCTCAGATGAGGCAAAAATGTGAGCAGCTTTTGCACATTGAAAACCATATGGCAATGGGAAATTGCACAGGGTAGGTGGTAAGGACACTGACCTGGCAGAATTGTTAGAAGATGAGACCTATCTATGGGTATATATATATATATATTTGGGTGCTCATTCACTTTGAACTCAAGTGTAGTCCACACACACTACTTCTAATAGTTCTGGACTGAATTTTGCACGTGGATTAGTTTTTCCCTATTAACAGTGTCCCTCGCCATCACACAAACCTACTCCAACGTCTGAGGTACTTGTAATTTACGTCCCAAGTCAAGGATGACAGTCAACATTTTAGTCCAACTGTTCAGTGTAGGGTTGAACTCCTGACTTCGGCATCAGCACACCGGATGTTTAAGAACACCTATGGTAATATGATACCTGGTACTTTTAATGGGATCTGTTTAAAGAAAGTAACAAGTTAGTTGTATATCTTTTACAGGATGTTGCAGTGAACCCCAGTATTTTTTGGCTGTTTGTGATTTCTTGACAAGTTTAATGTTCAGTAGTTTGCCATTGATTTCTGAGCTACTGGCACTCATATCATTGTAAGAAAATACAGTGCAAGGTGGTCTGCTGCCAGATTGCCCACAGCTGTGTTTTGAACATGATATGCAAGATTACAAATTGTGGCTGCAACCCCTTTCGCCACAGAGAAAGTAAGTTAAGTTAGTTGCATATCTTTTTACAGGACGTCACAGTCAATTCCAGCATTTTCTTGCTGTTTGTGATTTCTTGGCAAGTTTTTGTTTAGTATATTGCCATTGCTTTCCAAACAACCGGCACTCATGCCATTGTATGAAAATACAGTAAAAGGCGGTCCGCTTCCAAATCGGCGGCAACTGTTGTGAACGCGGTTTGCAGGATTGGGAATCACTTTCATATCTCTTTCGCCACAGTGAAAGTAAACCTGACACAAATGCATGCTGAAGTCAGGAACACTGACATTTGAGGCGGAAAACTAGGTGTGACAATTCCCTTGAAATAGGAGTCATTAGTTAGTTAGTCGTGGTTCCAACTTCATGGCAATGGGTCATCCCCATTACGCTCCGTTCCTGTACCAGTGAATATCACACAAAATACTCCTCACTGCGCTGTGTGAAAAGTGTAACAGACAGGAGTCTCGACAAACCAACAGCCCGCACAGGTACACTTTGCATAATGCCACCGCCAGAATGCCAACACAAAAGTCCTCCATGAAAGATACAGTTCATCATTGATGGAAGTGGCAGTCACTAGAAATTCAAAGCTACACATTACTGCATAAGACAATCCAGTCAGTTCAGTGACAGGCCGGCTGCCATCATTCGAAACATGCAGTCCATGCTATAAACAACCACTGACAGATGTAAAAGCACTCCATATGAAATTCACAGCCTCACACATTCAACTCAATAGCAGGGTGATGGAACCATGCACTTCCAGTCCAACATGAGGAAAATGTGAATGCAAATCATAGCCACAAACATAAACACTCCAGAGGCTTTAACCGTTCAAATGCCTATCCTCCATGTTTGGGGACCGGAACTTAGTCACAAGAAGGGTACAGCTAAGCCTTACTTACAATTTCTGTGTTTCTTCACAAAGGCAATCACTTGTGATCGCTGCTCTGGCCAAAACTGGGGTCATCCCTGAGCGTGGATCCTGGGTTGTGTATAAAGATGTCAAGGCCGTGGCCACGGGTTTGCAAGTAAGTGTGTTTTGTTGTTTTTGATTCCCAAATATTTCTTTCTACTGTGTGTGTTTTGTTGTTGTGTTCACTAAAGAAGAAAATTAGGGTTTTTGAACTTAAGTATTGCAGCAGTATGCGTAGAATTCTGTGGATGAGGAAGACAACTGCTGATATTCTGCAGGACCTGAGCATTGAAGAAATCTGGCACATAAACCGCATATTGTCTTGGAAACCAAAATACTTTGGCAATGTTCATTTATTTTTGTTTAAATATCTATAACCTTCAAAATATGTTTTTGTGTAAATATCCAAACTTCAAAATATTTATTGTGTAAATATCTATAAACAAAATATTTTTGTGTAAATATCCACAAACTGCACAAATAGTTTTGTGTAAGCTACAAAATTTGTTTTTGTTTAAATATCCAGAAACTAAGATATACTTTTTGTGTAATATCCACAAACTACAAAATAATTGTGTGTAAATATCCACAAGTATGATAACAACTGTTGGTTATGGTCTTGCACTCTGCAGGCGATAGGCAGATGATCTCATCAGTAGAGACAATCGGCTATGGCCACCGACTAGTACAGTCACTGCCCAGAAGGAAAGCAATGGCAAACTACCTTCTGCAAAACTTGCCAAGAAACCATAACAACTATGACAGAAAACATATTAAGAAAGAGATGTGGTGGCGAGACCCCCAAGCCAGGCAGATCAGATAACACTGGGGAAGAGTGTGACACAGGGACCAGTACTAGTAATTGTGATGACAGAGTTAATCCTGACTGTGTTATCAAGGAAATCCCCTGTGTCAGACTAAGAAAAAGAGTGAGAATAGGAACGTGGAATGTGAGAAGTCTGTATGAGGGGAAGCTTACAGTAGAATGTGATGAGATTGAGAGGTTAAATATTCAAATTTTAGGAATCGGTGAACATCGCTGGAAAGGCAAGGGACATTTTGCAACTGAAAATGGAAGTCTTTTCATTTATTCTGGTAGAGACGTCGGAGGCCAGAGTGGAGTGGCATTTTGTTTAGATAAAACAACTTCAAATGCTTTACTGGGATATAACCCAATTAGTGATAGAATCCTCACTATTAGACTTAAAAGCCGAAAAGTTGATTATCCAACAACAGTAACTCAATGATAGAAATTAAACGACAACTATCAATTGCTCTTCAGAGACTAAAACAACTGAATAAATTATGGAAAGGGACAGAAAGAACTACAAAAATTAGATTTTTAAGAGCATGCATCTTTCCTATTGCAACATATGCCTGTGAGACCTGGACACTTACTAAACAAGCTGACCAGCGCATAAATGCCTTTGAATATAAATGTTATAGACGAGTTCTAAGAATATCTTGGATAAAGAGAAGAACAAATGCATCCATACTTCAAGAGCTGAATATTGAAGAAGGTTGGCTATTAAAGGCGATAAAACAAATAAAATTGAAATATTTGGTCACTTGAAACATCATGAAAGTTTGGAGAGAACAATAATGGAGGGGTATATGCCTGGGAAAAGAGGAAGAGGAAGGCCAAAGAGAAGATGGGTGCAGGATGTGGCGGATGATCTCCAGATGGGTGTATTGGACACTGGACATCTTGCTTATGATCGAGAGGTTTTCCGGAAGATTGTTATGGGAGCAAGGTTCTGCAAAGGACATGCTACTGAATGAATGAAAGATAACAAATAAACTGCACAAAATAGTTTTTGTTTGGACACAACCAGCTGGGGGAGGGGGAGGGACATAGTAGCATAGTGATTTCATGCTTGCCTGCCGGCCCTGTTTTCTTAGGTTCAAACCTGTATCTCGGTGGATTTATTAACATGGACTTGGGCTTCCGGCCGAAAGTGGGTGCTAAGAAATATTGTGGGGAAGTTAAAGACACCCAGTGGGACACTGATATCATGACCCACCAAATGCCAATTGGTTTATAGACATGTGGGTCTAGCACCATGTACTCATTGCCCCCTGGGACATGTAAAAGGGTCCGTTAAAATTGCATTTAAAAAAAAAGTGTCCTGAAGCAGAAACATGTCTTGATTGCAGACAATGAACAGGACCTACAATTTAGTAGATGCGGTTGTTACACTAGGGTTAGAATTAAATTGTAAAAATACACAGATTATGGTCGTCACTAGGAAGGACGAAATACCACAATGTAATATACAAGTAAATGGGAATATTCTTCAACAAGTGAATAGGTACAATTATCTCGGAACAGTAATAACATCTGATGGGAGATGCCTTGAAGAGATTAGAACAAGAATCGCCATGGCAAAAGTAGCCTTTAGCAAGATGAAAAACATACTGACTAATAAAAAGATGTCAATTTAAACGAGAAAAAGAGTGTTGAGATGCTACATAGAACCTGTACTTTTATATGGATGTGAAGCTTGGACAATGAGCAGTCAGGCTGAAAAACATCTGATGGCTGTAGAAATGTGGTTTCTGAGGAAAATGCAAAGAATACCATGGACATCCAGAAAGACCAATGTACAAGTCCTTCAAGAAACAAATGAAGATCGTAAACTGATTAGAGACATTAGACGTAGACAGTCACAATTTTTTGGGCATGTTATAAGAAGAAATGATTTGGAGAACTTGGTGACAACTGGTAAGATCGAGGAGAACAGACCAAGGGGAAGACCTAGAAGCAAGTACCTGGATGGCTTGGCCTTGTGGCATAGTCGAGACAGAAACACGGAGCTGATCCACGACTCTGGTGATCGAGTGAGATGGCAGAACATGACCGCACACGCTTACTGGCATGGCACATGATGGATGATGGATGGATGGAAGCAGAAACCTGCTCTGAGTCTGTGACCAGTCTTTCCCTCACTTAGCGAGATGATGAGTGCAGGCATCGAACCCTTGTTCAGCAGCGCTCATGGCATTATTAGCAAAGCTCATTTTCAACTTTGCATGCTAAACTGGTCCTTAACATGTCCTTGACATGTCCTTAACATGCCCTTGATGTGACCTTGACATGTCCTTGACATTTTTAAAACATGTCCTTAACATGTCCTTGACATGTCCTTAACATGTCTTTTACATGTCCTTAACATAGATCCTTTACTGTTTACTTATCAAGAGCTGAAGTAAACAAAATACTTGGATATGTGTGGGAAATTTTACTGTAGCATTGATTTCACTTGCAGGATTTCATCATCTGTATCGAGATGTTTGTGGCAGCTATTGCCCATTACTTTTCCTTCTCACACAAGCCATTCGTCAACTTGGCAGCTGAGCAGCAGAACTGCTGTGCTTCCTTTCTGTCCATGTGGAATGTGCGGGACGTCACAGAGGATATGGTGGAGCATGCTCGATACATCCGTATGTTGTTCAACATTTCATTTGTCTTAAGTTGCCTGCAATTTTTTTATTTTGTGGGTGGCCTAGGGGTTATCTTGTTAGTGTCAGGCTTTTATAGACACAGGTTTTTATTAGTTAAAGGTCACTGAAGCAGTTGCTATTAATCGGCAGAAGCCAGTCTTGTGCTAACAGAGAGACATGATAGTCAGTTTAAAATTACCGTGGTAAACAATTGAAATTACTGTGTGAACATGTGTATATTTCAGCTTCAAAGATTTATCTAATCACTTTACTTGATGTTGTGTGATTTCTGCAGTATGTACCTGACGAGATGCAGCAAAATATGCCAGGCAATAAATCTAGCAATCTATTGTTTGAGTCTTCATTATTCAAACAGATTTTTATTCTGTAGAAAACTTTGCAAGAAGCATTAGTTTTTAATGATACCACACATTCCCCTAATCTTTTGGATAGTGAGGTTGGTAAATTAGGTTTCTCAAATAAGTGCGAAAATTGGAGGTCCCATGCAAGTTTTACATGTTAAAAATCACATCTTTGTTGGAAACTGCATAGCTAGCATTCTCAGGTAAGGGCAAAAACAGGAGGTCCCATGCAAGTTTTGCATGTTAAAACTCACATCTTGGTTGCAAACTGCATAACTAGCAACTTTACATAAATGTATGCTGTAGTTGGAGATACAAAACTTTGAGGTGCACAAATGTGACACACTTCCTTGAGGAGATGCAGCAAAATGTGCCAAGCAATAAATTATGCAATCTATTGGTTTTGCTTTCGTTATTCAGATAAAGAAATATGGTGAAACAGATGGACGACAGAAGATACTGGGAAGGAAGTGTACAAATACATGCCCTGTTCTGATTCCAAAGAAAGGATAATTCATCTGCACAACAAGGACCAAAACATGATTTTTCAGACTTCAAACACAACACATTTAATTGAACACAGTCTCACAATCCAGACTTACTGGGATCAGAGTAGGCCACAGGCAGTTTGGGCAACAGATAGCATTCTGTTGATTTTCACAATGTTGTTAGTTTTGGACATTCAGACAGCAGTTTCAAACTATTGGATGTAAAATTGCCTGGAAATCACACACATTCAATACATGCTGGGTTAATTAGTCAGATGTTAACAGTGTATTAGTCATATTAGTCAGAAGTTAACAGTGTATAAGTCAGATTAGTCAGAAGTTAACAGTGTATTAGTCAGATGTTAACAGTGTATTAGTCAGAAGCTAACAGTGTATTAGTCAGATGTTAACAGTATAGTAGCCAGATTAATCAGAAGTTAAGATTGTATTAGTCAGATTAGTCAGATGTTAACAGTGTATTAGTAAGATGGTAACAGTTTGTTAGTAGATGCTATTATTATTAGTCAGATGTTAACAGTGTATTAGTGAGATTAGTCAGAAGTTAACAGTGTATTAGTCAGATTAGTCAGATGTTAACAGTGTATTAGATTAATCAGAAGTTAACAGTGTATTAGTCAGATTAGTCAGATGTTGTTAACAGTTTATTAGTCAGATTAGTTCTATGTTAATTGTATTAGTCAGATGTTAATTGTATTAGTTAGATGTTAACAGTTTATTAGTCAGATTAGTCAGAAATTAACAGTGTGTTAGTCAGATTAGTCAGCAGTTAGCAGTGTATTAGTCAGATGTTAACAGGTTATTAGTCAGATTAGTCATATGTCAATTGTATTAGTCTACTGTTAACAGTTTATTAGTCAGATTAATCAGAAGTTAACAGTGTATTCTAAAAAAAAATAGCGGTCAATACCAGCATTTTTTTATGCTGTTTGTGATTCCTGGGGAAGTTTACATTGAGTAGTTTGCCATTGCTTTCTGAACGACCGGCACCCCATACTATTTCATAAAAAACCAATGCAGCTGTTTCGAACGTGGTATGCGGGATTACGAACTGCGTCTATAACCCCTTCGCCATGGAGGCAGATGTTAATAGCATATTAATCAAATGTTAGCACAGATGTTAACAGCTTTAGTCAAATGTTGACAGCATATTAACCAACTGTTAACTGTGTATGAGTAAGATATTAACAGTGTATTAGATATTAACAGTGTGTTACTCAGATTTTAACAGTTTATTGGTCATATGTTATGTATTATTCAGATGGTTACAGCATATTAACTAAATGTCAACAGCATTTAGTTAAATGTTAATAATGTATTAGTCAAATGTTAACAGTATTTTCAGGAATCTGTGTAATCTGTTCTACTTGCATGTCCCTCAGGTCGGGGTATGCACAAGACCTTGAATAGAGGCAAACGATTGGTCAGGGGAGCCAGCAGCGAACGAACCCCCCTGCTTGCCGATGGGGGGCTCCAGGAATCGGGCAGGTACACATCCTCACAGTCATCACTGCAGAACCCTCAGGATGCCACTGTGGTCAAGGTTCGTTACCATGACGATGATGCTGTTTCATCTGGGGGCGAGAGTCTGTTTGACCGTCGCTGTGACACTTTTGCCAACAAGTCCACAACGTCCAGCATGCTGAACTATGCTGATTTCAGATCTGAAGCATCTTGGCAACAAGACAACAGGACTAACCTGTCTCGGTCTATTAGCTTGCCAGGATGTGATAGCAGTGGAGATGAGCTGGAGAAAGATAGCAGTAATTTACTGAGGAAGGATAACAGTGTAATGCAAGTACTCGCTGCTGTAGAACTAGGTACAGATGAGAGTAATAGCAGAAATGCTGGTTGTGAAGATGAAGAATTTCATCACGTGGATATTCATGATGCCGAGGTCTCAGAACTCTATAGCGCCACATTCCAAAGCTGCAGGACAAGTCAGTATACTGGATGCCGATTTACAATGTCTTTCATCTGAGGAAGCAGATGCTTCAGGTGACTCTCAAAACAGCCGTGACGTAATGGAAGAAGACACAAAGGTAGGGTTAAATGTCAGTGACATATCAGCTTTGGATGTTTTCCAGAGAATTAAAGACAAATGGGAAGGAAATACAGACAGACATGGTGTAATAGAAGAAGACACAAAGGTAGAGTTACATGTTGGCGACATATCAGCTTTGGATGTTTTCCAGAGAATGGAAGACAACACACAGGAAGCAACTACTGACAGACATGGTGTAATAGAAGAAGACACGACGGTGGTAGGGTTAAATGTCAGCGATATATCAGCAATCGATGTTTTCCAGGAAAGTGAAGGCAACACACAGGAGGGAACTACAGAACCTGTCCATGACGTTGACCAAAATAATGTTATTGTATGAGTGTTTCTTGTAATACTGACATTATTGGAAAACATATTTACATATTATTATCCTTATGGACACAGATTTATCAGAATGTCACAGAGATTTATAATATTGACAAGGCAAGAATGAACTAATGAAGAAACGCAACAACTTTATTTTCAAATATTTAAGAATTGGGCAAGGGGGCCCATCTGGCCTTCCGTTCCTTATTGTCCCTCCCCTTTCATGCATTATTTCATTGACACATCACTTAATAGTTTAATCTTAAACAACAACAATATTACTAGACATTGTAAAAGCATGGGAATATGCAAAAATCATAAATCATTTGCTGCATATCTGATTCATAATAATTTGTATTATGGTAATTACAGCAAGGTTAAGGACAATTAACACAGGACTAGGATGCTTAATATATTTGATGTTTTATATTTATTGTTTTATGGGGCCAGTAGTCTGCATTGAATTTGTGTTGAAATAACTAAAATAGGGTTCGCATGACTGAATGGGTAAGAGCGATGGTTCTGACATATTCATTGTGCTGATGCCGAGGTAGTAGGTTGAACCCCTAACTGGTCTGTTGGATTAAAATGCTGACTTCTTATCCTTGACTTGCAAATGTAAATTACAAGTACCTCAGAAGTCGGATGTTTAGCCTGAAGATGAGGGACACTGGTAATAGGGAAAGCTAACCCACACGCACAAATCTGTCCAGTGCACTAGAAGTAGTATGTGTATATTGACTACGCTTGAGTTCAATGTGAGCGAAGACAAAAATTGTAAAAAGTACACAACTGGAAAGATTTGTGGAAATAGAGATAGAAGAAGACAGCAAGAGAAAAATTCTTAACATCTTTGTGTCATGGCATGGAAAGATATTAAAGCATGAACAGACTCATGCTGTTTGAGATCACAAGATGTGGAGAAACCTCGGCCGCCCATGCCAGTCGGCAAGGCACTGGATATGATGATGATGTACACACATTTGAGATCCCAAATATAGGTGTTATAGTTAAAGTTAATAAAAATCTGTATGAAGATCTACTAATCCTTTGGCTAACAGTATTATCTATGTAAGAATGTTAGTAGATAATATACACGCTGTAGCTGGACACATATTTGTCTGAATGTTGCAGGCAATTTTTTTGGATAAATACGAGGGGGCTTGAAATGAAAACTTTAAATGTTTTGTTTGTTTGTTGTGTGTGAATATATTCCAAAAAAAGTAAAGAACAAATGTATCATTTTTCGATGTTGTCACCACTGTGTTCAATGCAAAACCTCCAGCGCCGGTAAAGTGCTTGGATTCCTGTAGAAAACAATTCTCTTTGTCGCGTGTGTAACCACTTGAGCACCACCTGCTGTACCTCTTCATCGGACCATAAAGTTGTGAAACTTTCTACTCCACTCCTACACTTGCTGGAGTTGACATGCATGCATCACCATACTGGACCTTCATTCACCGATGAATTTTTATAGGTTTCATCCCTTCACTGATTAAAAAAAAAAAAAAAATAACAAAACGCTGCTTCTCTTTTGTGCATGTCAAAAGTGAGGTGGCCATCTTTAAATTGGCCTTATGATGTCCACTGTGTTTGTCTGCACTGTGATGTCACATGCTGAACACTCTTGACTTCATTAACAACAATATTGACAGGTTACAAGACAGTGGAATGGCTATTTTAATTTCTATCACATTTTTAAGGTTTTGATCTGCAAGCCCCCTCGTATGTTCAAATACAGTCTGTGGGAATCTTACTGTTGTATGGACAAAATTGCTGTCATATCTTGTCATAATGTTGCAGACATCTTTTGGTATGTTATGTCAGAATGCTGCAGATATTTTTGGATGTATATGTTCATATACAGTTTGTGATAATCTTGTTGCTTGGGCAACATTGCTAACACTTTGGAATGTATCTTACTGTAATGTTACAAACGTTATTTGGTATATCATGTTAGAATGTTGCAGATATTTTGTTGTGTATCTTGTTTGAATGGTACTAACACCTTTTCTTTTTGCATGTACGATATTGTGAGAAGTTTGCCACAGCTGCAGACACTTGAACTTAGATACTTGTATGTTTTTGTTTTTTTCGCATATCCTTTACAGGACATCGCTGTCAACATCAGCATCTTTCAGCTTATTGTTGATTTCTTGGCAAGATTATGCTCAGTAGTTTGCCATTGCTTTCTGAGTGACCAGCTCACATACCCCGACACGGAGAGAACCGCTACCGATTCTCGACTTGTATGTATATCTGTCATAATATTGTGGGATCTTTTTGGGTATATCTGGCTTGAAGTTGTGGACAGACACTTTGCAGTATATCTGTTTCAATGTTGAAGACACTTTTGAGTATGTCTGTTTCAAAACTGTGGACACAATAAACTCAGAAGCCACAAACAATATGTTGCATGATTTATTGCCTGACATATTTCGCTGCATCTTGTCAGGTGCATTATTCAGAGTTATATATAATCTGAAGTGAATAAATGAAAAAACTTTGACATAAATACTTAAAACACACAGTCACAGGTATGTGGACCTTTTGTTATCCCCACGATAATTTCAGATTTAAAACAAACTCTTTCTGTTTGCATAAAACCGGATAGAGCCATCTAATTGCTAAGGCATCACAATATTTCAGCAATTGTTTATTGTTTGTCGAATACAGTATACGAAACGCTTTTTCTCTGTTAATGCTGTGAGCATAGTTTATAAGCTGTTGAGAAATCGCTGAGCATTTAACTTCATATAAAATATAAATCTGCAGTATACGACGAGATACAGCAAAATCTGCTAGGCAATAAATCATGCAACATATTGTTTGTGGCTTCTGTGTTTAAATTCACCAAGGAAAACATTGTTTTGAATTTTCAAACATATTATCTGAAAGTTGTGGGCACTTTTAAGTATATCTACCTGAAAGTTGGGTACTTTTAAGTATATCTATCTGAAAGTTGGGTACTTTTAAGTGTATATATCTGAAATATGGTTATATTTCTTCTTCTTCTGCGTTCATCTGGATTTTTTTTCCGGACGTGACTGCGTTGTGCCTGTTTACAGCAGAGCTGCGTTCTTGCGCTGTTAGGCTGACACATCCGACTTCTGCGGGCATTTGTTGACCGGGTTAACCTTCCCGGGGAAAAATGTTGCCTCCCCGGCGGGGAATTGATCCTCGAGCTCCCGTGTACCAGGCAGAGACACTAACCACTATGCTACTGAGGACACATAGTTATAACTTATATTTAAGTATATCTGAGTCTCAAGTTGACCGCTGCCTTCTTTGGATCTGTTCATGTTGACGTCTGAATCTGTATGAAGAAGAATCTCAGAGTTGTAGACACTTGTGGGTGTAAATGTCTCACAGTTGCAGACACATCTATATGTATGTATACCAGTATTTTAGACACTTGTGGGTGTAAATGTCTCACAGTTGCAGACACATCTATATGTATGTATACCAGTATTTTAGACACTTGTGGGTGTAAATGTCTCACAGTTGCAGACACATCTATATGTATGTATACCAGTATTTTAGACACTTGTGGGTGTAAATGTCTCACAGTTGCAGACACATCTATATGTATGTATACCAGTATTTTAGACATTTTTGGGTGTATTTATCTTAGAATTATGGACATATTTTTTGTATATTTATCACACTATTTTGTTCACTTTAAGATGTATCTATCTGATAGTTGCAAACACTGTATCTGTGTATTTATCACACTATTTTGTTCACTTTAAGATGTATCTATCTGATAGTTGCAAACACTGTATCTGTGTATTTATCACACTATTTCAGACACTTTTAGATGTATCTGACAGTTGCGAACACTTTATTTGTGTATTTATCACAGTATTTGAGACACTTTTAGATGTATCTGACAGTTATAAACACTTTGTGTATTTATCAGACTGTTTTGGACACTTTTAGATATATCTAATTGACAGTTGCAAACACTTTATTTGTGTATTTATCACACTATTTTGGACACTTTTAGATGTATCAATCTCACAGTTAGAGTTGAGTTGAGTCAAGAACCGACATCACAGCACCTGGGACATTCCCATACGTGCTCCATCCTCATCTGCAACAGCCAGTGAAGTATCCCAACACAACAGGAACCAGTAGCAGTCTGATTATGTTAGTAAAAGTAGTAAACTGAATCTGTTAAGGATCTGAATATTGTGTCTACACGAAGCTGCTTGCTTGTGATTGCCAGTGTAACTTCATTCACTGTTCTTTGCCCTTGTGCTTTGTTGATTTAGTATTACTGTTTGTGTGTGTGTGTTTCATTTATGCTGTTCTGTATTCCTATTTAGCTTATGTGCCACCAAACACATCAGTGATAAAAAGTCTGCCGCGGAGCAAGCATGACAAGAGGCTTCTGATCATCAGAAGAGATCCCACTTCCCGGAATGTTTCGGCCTTGTACCTTCTTAACACTCTCTGGGGGTGGGCCTCTTGGGTCTTGAATCCAGTTGTCTTTTCCCTGAAGTGTGTTCCATACTTTTGTTCTTTGTGTTGTCCTTGCATTGTCCTTAGTTGTTCTGTATTTGTCCCGCACGTGTGAAAATGCCTGCTCCAAAGCCACCTCTCTCTCAGGGAGGAGAGCTTGTGCACCTGGTGCTTCATGCCCTCACACAAATTCCTAGCACCTGTGGCCGTGGGAAGCCAGCTTCTTTCTTGGCCATTGCCTCAGTCACCTCCATGCCAGCTCCTCACTATGCACCGGCACCTCGCTACGCACCTGCGTTAGTCTTGGTTGCCATGTTTCCTTTCCTCGCACCCCATTCATGGCCTATGAGCTGCATTCTGGGAAGCTGGCTCTTCCTGTAGGTCTCTAGGCTGTGGGTCATCATACAGTGATACACCAGATTCTGTTATCTTCTCTTTATACATTTATAACATAAATAATACATTGTCCTGCTGTCGGTCAGTGATGTGATAGCACTGTCACATTTTGTAGGTCTGAGAGCCAGGAATAATGAGTGGCAAGTGATGAGCCCCAGCATCGAGTGTGCGTCCTGATCGTTCTCTTGTTCTCATGATATTGTAAGTGCGGTTTTCTATCAACTTCACTAGCATGCCCGCTTTGATTTATTACTTCTTATCATTACTTTACTTTTTAAAAAAAAAGGTTATTAGTTCATCTTTTTAAACCTTGTTATTTCTTTCAAAGATGTTACGTTAACCTGTTGAATCATAGATACTACTCATCCAGTTCACCAGTTTTTTCCCCTCTCTAGTCTATGTTATCAGTCTATTCTCATCCAGTCCACCAGTTGTTTCCCCTCTCTGTTCTGTGCTACCATAGCTTCAGCTCTGTGAGTGGCTGTTAAAATCTCCACACACAATCATTTTACCTGTTGCTGGGATTGTATCTAGAGCTTCCAGGGAGCCAATGGGCCAGTTACAGCTGATTTGATGTAGATCTTGACCAGCTACCTTGAGTTTTAGGGTCTGATACTCTGCCACTTTCATGTATGTTTAAATCTGGTTCTTCCTTCAACTGTGTGTGTACATGTTAATTTATTGCTTGCATTCTGTGTAGTTTACCATAAAATATAGTCACTCTTCTACTTTGTTAACTGCATTTATAAATACTTCAGTTGTATAAATTATTTACATCATAAGCTGGGTTTATAGATTAATTTCCAATTACACATACTGTGTACTTTTTTGTATTTGTAGATTGCCAGTGCGTTTCATGCAATGTATGTTGTATGTTTTTTTTTTAATGTGTAAAATGTATTTTCTGACTAATGTTTATTTTTCTTGTATATAATTTTTATACCTACAATTTTGTTGGTTTATTTTTTCTTCAGTTTAATACTTTTAGGAATTGTATATTATAACATTGCGATCATTTTTGTCATGAATAATATTGTCACTTTCATCATGTACATCACATATATCATCATCATCATCAACGTCATCATCGTTGCCGCCGCCGCCGTCATCATCGTCGTCGTCGTCACTACTAGTGAAGGTCAGCATAGCCAAATGGATATGAGCACTTGATCATAAACTTCCTGTGTGCTGATGCTGAGATAGCGGGTTCAACTCCTACACCGGACAATTGGACTAAAATGTTGACTTTTCATTCTAGACTTGGGGACGTAAATTACAAGAACCTCAGAAGTCGGAGTGGGTTCACTTGATGGCGTGGGACACTGGTAACAGGGAAAGCTTATCCACACACAAAAATCAGTCCAGTGCACTAGAGGTAGTAGCATATATATATACTGCACTTGAGTTCAAAGCAAATGAATGCAAAAAAAAAATATATATATGTACATTGGGATGGGTTGGGTATGGCTGAGAAGTTAGAGAGTTCACCTCAGACTGAGAAGTTTATTTGATTCCCAGAAAAACTATGGACATTATTCCCAAACCCATTCATATTTATTGATATTTAAACACAGAAGCCACAAACAATATGTTGCACGATTTATTGCCTGGCATATTTAGCTGCATCTCGTCAGGTGCATAATGGAATGTTATATATCGTATGAAGTTATTGCGTATCCTTGACAGGACGTTTGCAGTGAACCCCAGCATTTTATGGCTGTTTATGATTTCTTGGCAAGTTTACGTTCAGTAGTTTACCATTGCTTTCTGAATGACTGGCACTCTAGCCTTTCTTTGGAAACCAATGTAAGGTGGACTGCTTCCAAATCGCCCGCAGCTGTGTTTTGAATACTATATGTGGGATTACGAATTGCATTTATAACCCCTTCAACACAGAGAGTAAATAAATGAATAATACTTTAGCTGAAACAATTAAAACATACAGTCACAGGTATTGTCAAATGTGAAGCATCTGTTATCCCCACGGTAATTTCATATTTATTTTTCTTTTTGCAAAAAATCGACTGCAGCTGTCTAATTCTATGTGGCTACAGATCTGTCATTTGTGTTTATTTGTATGTATGTGTGTACATAGATCATTTTTGTGTGAAATGTCATCTTTGATTAAAGATACATTATTTGCTTGTATCCACATCTGTCATTTGTGTATTTCTGAACATCTACTATTTGTGTGAATGTATGTGTGTACATCTACCATTTGTGTGTGAAGATATGTCCTCTGAGTCCATATTCGGCATTTATGTGTACACTTATCTTTTGTGTGTGTACACATCTAACATGTATGTTCAGGCCTGTTTGTTGTTTATGCACAGATGTCATTCATACACATGCCATCTGTGTTTATAGATCTGCACATCTTTGTGTATAGCTGTGTCAGTTGTGTGCACAGATCAGTCATTTTGTGTGTGCACAGATCTGTCATTTGGTGTGTGAGGATCTGCTAAGTGTTTGAATGTAGATCTATCAATTATGTGTGCGCATGGCTCTTATTTGTGTGTATACATTTGTCATTTGTGAGTACAAATCTGTCATATGTGTACATATTGTCATGAGTTTGTGTACAAATATGTAATTTGCACATTTGTGGGTGGGTGTGTAGGCATGACACATCTGTCTTTATTTGTGTACACATCTGTCATTGTCTGTGTACACATCTGTCATTTGTTTATGCTGGTGTACAATGAAAGGCTTGGTAATAAAACCTACACATTGAGAATCATGTCTGTTTTGCTTGTTCTGTCCATCTTCTCACCCATCTGTGTTGTTTATTTTCTCTTGTTCTCATCCATCTTTGTTATTTGTTCTGTCATGTTCTCATCCATCTGCGTTATTTGTTCTGTCTTGTTCTCATCCATCATTGTTATTTGTTCTGTCGTGTTCTAGTCCATCTTTGTTATTTGTTCTGTCATGATGTAGTTCATCTTTGTTATTTGTTCTGTCGTGTTCTAGTCCATCTGCGTTATTTGTTCTGTCTTGTTCTAGAACGCCCACAAGTAGTACGCTATACAGTAGATAACATTAAGTATGGTGAAAGTTAGGGGAAATAACACTCTTGCTGCATGATCAACCTGGCTGACGCTGTTGCTGAACGCAGTTAGCTTCCCCTTGTACCCGCTTCGTTTTCTGTTTGTCCTGTGAATGAGGAAAACACAAAGCAAAAGTTTGAAACAGAAGCAAAGGCAGAATTATTTTCGATAAAGAATATTCTGAGTAACTCAGCTCTGCCCATAGAAGTCGGAAAATACATTTAAGGTTGCTATACGAGGGTAAGTTAATAAGTAAGTCACAAATGGCTGTAGAAAAATAACTAACAATGATAACAACTTGAAACCAGTTTATTTTTATACATACATTGTCCCTTTATTTCTCAACATAATTTCCACCAACATTGATGCACTTACCCCATCGTTTTATCAGTTCTGTCAAACCGGTTGCATAAATCTGCGTGTCCTGTCTTCATTTACCTGCCATGCCACAGAACTGTGTGACTTACTTATTGATTCGCCCTCTAATTTTTTCTACCCAACTATGCGCCGCTTTACTGGAAAATCGCTAGGGCAGTGGTTCTCAACCGGTGGGGAATTCCCCCCCCCCCCAGGGGGGAATTTTAGGGTTTCCAGGGGGGGGGGGGGGGGTGAAGACAATTTCAAGATCGTGTTAATACAAGAACCGATTACTTAATATTGTTTTTCCCTTCATACTTTACAGTTATGTACGTCTCATCCACCTAAACTTCATTTTATAAAGTACTAGCTGACCCGGCCCGGCTTCGCCCAGTCCCTGGTGGGGAGCATCTCATTTAATTCATATAAGTAGTCATATAAGTTCTCGTTCCCGTTACCGACTGTCTGTCTGTCTGTCTGTCTGTCTGTCTGTCTGTCTGTCTGTCTGATCCGGCCCGGCTTCGCCCATCCCCTGATGGCGAGCATCTCATTTAATTCATATAAGTAGTCATATAAGTTCCCGTTCCCGACTGTCTGTCTGTCTGTCTGTCTGTCTGTCTGTCTGTCTGTCTGTCTGTCTGTCCGTCCCTCCCTCTCTGTCTGTCTGTCTGCCTGTCTGTCTAATCATTTATTGGTTGCAGTTAGAACAACCTTAGATAAACGAAGACCAACTTACAATAAGCATTAGAAAGAGCACTTGAAAGATCTTTACATCTTCCCCCAACAATTAACTTCGGTAAATGGAGCGGCGGCAGCAGCATCAGCAGAAGAAGGAAAAGGAGGAGTAGACAACTGCAGCGAAAAGGTGGGTCTGTCTATCTATCTGACCCGGCGTGGCTTCGCCCAGCTCCTGGCGGGTAGCGTCTCATTAAATTCATACAACAAAAAAAGTAACTTAAAAGAATGTCCTTCCACACACCATCCATTATTTTTAATGAAAACTCTTTCTAATCACCTGCATGACTACAGTAACTTCTTAAGCAAAAAAAGATGAGTTACAATGTTATGCATTGTGCATTATTTTTATGAAAACTTTGAAAATGCCTTACAGATTGTATCATTATTTATTATAACTCATATGCCGGTACATAACTATGGACAAAGAGTTTATAAATCTTTGAAAACGATGCCACAATATGACTATAAGTTATACAGAAAAGTTATGCCCCTTGAAATAACTTTTACAGAGTTAGGTCCCCTGAGATATATGAAATTATAATGAAAAATGAAAAATGAAATAATACTGAGTAAGCAGGCGATTTCACACTTAAAAAATATCCCAGTTGGCAGCTCTGGAATGAAAGGAAGGCGTGTAGAAAATTTCATCTCAATCGGATGGACCGTTCGCGAACGCATAAAGGACATACATAAATACGGAGATTGCCTTTTATATATAAGAAGTAGACCCACAAATCATGTTTTATGTGGATGTCTAGACTTGTTTTAGTATATGCTATTAAATTTACCTTCCATTTTTACGTATACTGTGTAGTGGTGGGATTTTTAGATAGGAAATATGAAAAGGGGGGGGGGGGAATGACGTTCTGAAAATACGGTGAAGGGGGGCACGGGCCAAAAAAGGTTGAGAACCACTGCGCTAGGGGCTAAGTCCACTGATATCCCACCTTAGCGGGAGACATTTCGTGAGTGACGCCGAAGTTGAATGCGAAGTGAGACGTGGTTTAGAAAACAGAGCATGCATTTTTATGCAGCCGGTTTGAAAGGGCTGATAAAAAGATGGGATAAGCGCATCAATATTGGTGGAAATTATGTTGAGAAATAAAGGGACAATGTATGTATAAAAATAAACTCGTTTCAAGTTGTTATCATGCGTAGTTATTTTTCTACAGCCATTTGTGACTTACTTATTAACTTACCCTCGTATAATGCCCAAAGCAGGCTATTTGGAAGCAGACCAATTTGCGTTGGTTTACATATAATTGTATGATTCATTCAGAAAGCAATGGCGGACAAACTAGTGACGTAAATAAACACATGTATTGTTGGACGGCCGGCGTCCCTGGTCTAGAGGTTACACGACTTTCTCCATAATCTCGTATACTCTCGTAAGTAACATGACGTTGCGCGAGAATCGTTAGCGGTTCTCTCCGCGTCAGTAACTTACGTGGTATGTGAGCCTGTCGCTCAGAAAGCAATGGCAAACTACTGAGCGTAATCTTGCCAAGAAATCAACAATCAGCTGAAAGATGCTGGTGTTGACAGCGATGTCCTGTAAAGGATATGCGAACAAAAATAAAAAAAAATGTTTGACGCTCATAGAAGTGCGAAGAAGGAAGTAGAGACTAGAGGACACACTAGACAACATAAAAATGGAAATCAAAACAATGTTTTCCCGTAGTGAATTTGAATAATGAAGACACTAACAATAGATTGCACGATTTATAGCCTGGGATATTTCACTGCATCTCGTCAGGTATATACTGCAGGAATCACACAACATAAGCTAAAGTAATTAGATACATCCTTCAAGCTGAAATATACACATATTCGCATAGTAAAAATCACTTGTCTACCACGGTAATTTTAAACTGATTACTTAAACTGCACTCTCAGGACATCCCCACGTGTGCTCAGTCCCTTTCATCAGTAGCCAGCGAAGAGTGTCGTCTAGACCCCCTGCTGTATCAGTCTCTCCTGCGCTTTCAGCTCGTTCTTAGAGAGCCTTGACCATATCATCATCATCATCGTCATGTGCTATGCCGATAAGCTTGGGTGGTCATGTTTCGCCATCTTACACGATCACCAGAGTCGTGGATCAGTTTTATGTTCTTGTCTCGACCATGCCATGTGGCCATGCCATCCAGATATTTACTTCTCTACTTTTCCCTTGTTCTTTTCCCCTCGATCTTGGCAGTTGTCACCAAGTCCTCTAGTTTATGTCTTCTCACAGCATGCCTTAGCAATTTTGACTGCGTCTAATTCACCACACCAGCCTTGTCATAATCTAGATCGTCACTCAAACGAGCGAGAGCAGCCAGTCGATCAGCCTGTTCATTTCTCTACACACCCGCACGCTCTGGGCAGAAAACTCATAATATACTCTTGACCTTCGTCTTTTCTATCGATGCTAGCCGCTCCAGGCAGAACTTACCAGAGTCTATTTCGCGCGTAAAATACCAGACAGTAAACACTAAGAGATGAAACAGACCACAAATGGCAGTGGCCTGGTACATACCTGGTGAGGCAGTGATACAGCTTGGCCATCATCCCAACCTTGACATTAGCTTCGTTTGGAGGCCAGGGGTATGCCTGGACTTTGAACTTTCCATTTCCCAAGGTCGGGGAATCAAGACTAACGTTGTCTTCTGAAATCTGATTTAAAAAACAGATGCCATGTAAGTAATTTCTCATTAGTAAGTTCCGTGTGTTTGAGCAGAGTAACATATCGATTGCTGCGATTGGCAGGATAACCATCGAATACAGAATATTGAAGTTAAGAATGGACACTACTGCACTCTGGACATTCCCACACATGCTCAGTACATCTCTTCACATGCCACTGAAGAGTTCCCAGGCTAACGATCCCAGTAGCAACTTTGTTTAAAAGTCCTCCTTGCTTTTCATCTACGCCTTGAGTATCGTCCAGGCCTGTTAATCTCTCATTTCTGCAGCAGCCTTCCCAGGTATGGACACTGAGTGTTCCACTGCGCGCTTCACCCGATCCCAAATAGTCTTCCACACCTTCAGGATTACCATATGCCATGCCGATAAGTGCGTCTGTCATGTTTCGCCATCTCTCACGATCACCAGAGTCGTGGATCAGCTCTGTATGCTTGTCTTGACCATGCCATGTGGCCAAGCCATCCAGATATTTACTCCTATGTCTTCCCCTTGCTCTTTCCCCCTCTGATCTTGTCAGTTGTCACCAATACATTACTCTTATCATAAAGTGGCACTCCACCCAGTGGGGCGGAAGCTAATCTATCACCCTGTTCATTGCCCCACACACGGACATAGAGATGTAAAAGTCATGAAGACATGTGAGTTTGCATTCTAGTGGACAAACACAAATGTACATACAATAGAGTCAGTCTTCAAGAAAAACGAATTGGTAGAAATATTATCACAAAAAAATCTGCGAATTGTCTCAGTGGCAGCATCACATTTCTCTGAGGCACACATTTAAAAAAAAAATTAAAAATCTGTTTTTGAACGGTTGAAGGTTCCCCTGGTGCGAGAGCTGCCCGTGAAGCCCCAATTCCCGCATTTGCAGCTTTGAACACTTAACCCGCGGCTCAGCCTACTGAGATCAGCGTTTTGTGCAGCAATGTGAGCTGCGGGTTTCACCTGGAATGTTTTTGTTTCTATTTCGTCTGTCCACGGTGTTTTGTGCTGTGAATTGCATGTTCAGAAAAATGACGGGTGGTCGGTTGCTGTGCTAGCAATAATGCGCGTGCAGCTGCTGATTTTCTAGTAAGACGATGAACTAGTTCTAGTGGCAGACTGATGTGTTGGTATTCTAGCAGCGGCGATATGCATACTTGCGTGTGCGTGCTGTCTGTTTCATCTTTCACATAGGACAGTGAGGAGCATTTTGTTATGTACACTGGCACATGAACGGAGCCATTATAAGGTGACTCGTCATGAAGTTGGAACAGAGACTAACTTAATCCGCTAGTCATTTCGGTACACACTGCGACCTCAAAGATAACACACAGTTACAATTACCTCATCTAATGAACTGTCATCGTCGCTTGGCACCAGTCGTGGCTCCCCAGTACCGTACTTGGTAAAATAATGAACCACCGCAAACTCTATGGTAGTCGCGATGACAAAGACGTAGCACAGAGCCACGTAGACATCCATGGCGGTGACGTAGGACACCTTGGGCAGCTGGCTCTTGTTCTCTATCCCAATGATCGTCATGGTCAGCACGGTGGTGGAGCCTGTTGGTACACCAGGTATGTGAAAGACGGTATTATTCAATGGCAGGCGTCTTGAGTATCAAAAGACACGGAAACAAGCTATTGTTAGTGAACAGCAAATGATATCTGTTGTGATTTATTATTTTATTTTGTTCATTTCTTCTTCTTCGTCGTTCATCCGGAGTTTTTTTCCGGATGTGATTGCGTTGTGCCTGTTTACAGCAGAGCTGCGCTCCTGCGCCGTTAGGCCGACACATCCGACCTCTGCGGGCATTTGTTGACCGGGTTAGCCTTCCCGGGGATTTTGTTCATTTCATATTCATAATGCCCGTCTGCTTATGTACCTACCTACCTAGCTTCCTACCTACTTACTTGCCTACCAGCCTGCTTACCTACCTACCTAATACCTACTTACCTACTAATCTACAAGTCTATCTATCTACCTACCGAACTAGCTGGATACATATTTACTAAACTGCTATCCATCTACATACCTACTAATATACCTACCTACCTACTAATCTACCTAAACACTAACCTACCTACCTACTAATCTAGTCTACCTACCTACTAATCTAGTCTACCTACCTACTAATCTAGTCTACCTACCTACTAATCTAGTCTACCTACCTACTAATCTAGTCTACCTACCTACTAATCTAGTCTACCTACCTACTAATCTAGTCTACCTACCTACTAATCTACGTAACTACCTACAATTCTACCTAAATGCTAACCTACTTATCTACCTACCAACTAACATACCACACCGGTCAGTAGGACTAAAATGTTCAGTTCTCGTCCTTGACTTGAGAACGTAAATTACATGTATCTCAGAAGTTGGAGTGGGTTCGCCTGATAGCGAGGGACACTGGTAATAGGAAAAGCAAGTCCTCAGGCAATGTCAGTCCAGTGTACCCACTTGCAGTAGCAACTGCTGGCAGCACTAGTACGTGTGTGTGGTCTACGCTTGAGTTCAAAGCAAGCTAATGCAAACATAACAATAAACAAGAAAACACGTGAAGACAAGCGACCTGACGCACCCAGGGCTATCCTGTCTGCTGTGGCCTCTCGGTTGATCCAGAAGGACACCCAGGATAGAACTACCAGCAGGCAACATGGAAGGTAGAGGTTTATTAGGAAATATCCGGTATGCCGACTGAGCTTGAATGTGACACACAGCACGGTGTGGGGCGCTGGGGACATAGAACCATTGGTATACAGGCATACCGACTGGTGGACACATGGGCAGGTTTACAGGAAGGCATACAGACAGACTGATGGATATTAGATAGACAGGGTGGCAGAGAGGCAGGCAGACAAAGACACAGGCGGTGAGACAGATAGATAGATATACAGAGTCACAGACAGATGGGCAGATAGAAAGACAGACAGACACCCAGGCAGATAGATAGAGTCTGGATAGACAGACAGACAGACATGTAGGTAGCTAGGTCGTTAGGTAGATAGATAGATAAGCAGGCAGGCAGACAGACATACCGATAAACAGATGGACAGATAAATAGACAGACAGATACACAGGCAGACAATACCAACCAACAGTGTTTCGTCGTTAAATTTTCATAACATACAAGACGGAGAATAATGGTATAGTGTGTGTGTGTGTGTGTGTGTGTGTGTGTGAGTGCGTGCGTGCGCGCGCGCGAGCTCGTACGCCTGCGTCCGTGTATGCATGCGTGTGTGTATATGTTTCCAGCTTATTTCATCACAATTTCTGAAGCGGATACATATGGCTCGGTATGAACTTGGTCTACAGTTCGGGTGCTTCATCTCCCCGACCAGTGCTCAGTTGACAGTGCCTGGAGACAATTGTTCCTCGAGCCAGGCGCATTCGTCATTTGGTCGCGCTGAGTTGGAATCCTGGTATGTCGATATCAATGGTTCTCAGCAGGTGGGGAATTCTCCATAGGGGTGAATTTTAGGGTTTCCCGGGGGGGGGGGGGGGGGGGGGGGGGAAATTAAGATTATTTCAAGATCGCGTTAATACAAGAACCGACTACTTGAAATTGTTTTTCCCTCCATACTTTACGGTTCTGTACTTCTCACACTTCTGAAATTCGTTTTATAGTTTTAGTTTTTTTTTAAGTTTAGTTTTAGTCGTAGGATCAACATCACGGCACACGGTTTAACCCATAAGTGCTCCGTTTTCCTCCTAACTCAAACCTGAGTCTGGAGAAACTCAGCTCAATGAACGAACTCCGTTGCATCGGCGAGGATCCTGAAATACTTTGGGTAGATTTTTAACTCGAAATTTTGCTTGGGCAGCGCCGCTAGGCTACTCTTTTTCGATTTCCAACTGCCAAGGGATATTTTACGTGCGCAACAATACACACGGGCGTCCGATCTCACTACCCAGAGACCTGGGGTATTACTGGAAGTCCAAGTTGATTTTTTAAATAAATCCCGGTCCTCACCGGGGCCTGAACCCGGGACCTCCAGCACTCGAGGCGGACACCATACCTCGAGACCTCTCAGTCCCCCATTCGTTTTATAACGTAAGTAGACCCGCAAATCACGTTTTATGTAGACGTCTAGACTTGTTCTAGTATGTGTTATTAAGTTTAGCTTCCATCTTTAGGGCGGTCATGTCTATTTTTAACGGATTTCATTAGATGTATACAGTGCAAGGAATAGGCAACAAGCAATCTACCCGCTCCTTCCCGGGAATATCCTGAGAGCTCTATGTGAAGAGGGTGTATCACCAGCTAGGTGTCTATCTATTACAGTACGTTGCAGTCAGCCCCAACATTGTTTGGTTGTTCGTGTGCCATCATGATGTGCCGCGTGTGTGTGAGTGCGTGCGCGCGCGCGTGTGTGTGTGGATGCGTGTGTGTGTGAGTGGATGCGTGTGTGTGTGTGTGTGCTGTCAATTACAGGACATCGCAGTCACCCTCACCATTCTGTGGAGCTTCAGACTTCCTGGGGCAAGTTTGCAATTGTCATTTTGAACGAACGACAGCCATGTCATGCGCGTGTGTGTATATGTACATGCGTGTGTGTGTATGTGCTATCAATTACAGGACATCGCAGTCATCCTCAGCATTCTGTGGAGCTTCAGGCTTCCTGGGGCAAGTTTGCAATTTTCATTTTGAACGAACGACAGCCGTGTCATGTGTGTGTGTGTGTGTGTGTGTGTGTGTGTGTGTGTGTGTGTGTGTGTGTGTGTACATGCGTGTATGTGTGCTATCAATTACACGACATTGCAGACAATCTCAGAATTGTTTGGATGTTCGTGTGCCAGCATGATTTGCCGTGTCACTTCATGACACAATGTATGCCTTGTACTATAGCTATGTGTCAATCTATTACATAGCGCACTCAATCTGTAATGCAATGCATTTACAGGACGTCGCAGTCAGCCCCAACATTGTTTGGTTGTTCATGTGCCATCATGAATTGCCGTGTCACTGCACGACACAATGATTGCATTGTACTATACTTATGTGTCTAACTATTACATACTGCAGTCAATCTGTAATGCATTGCATTTACAGGACGTCGCAGTCAGTCCCAGCATTCATTCTTCCTCGGTAAGGTTGTCGTTGTCTTTCTGAACGACCGGCAACCATGATCTTCTGTAGTGTCTGTCATCAGGTTTACCGTTAGCATCATCACCCATCACCACCAACAAAAATCATCATCATCATCATCATCATCATCATCATCATCATCATCATCATCATCATCATCATCATCATCATCATCATCATCATCATCATCATCATCATCATCATCATCATCATCATCTGAGGGTGACCGACTGGGTGACTCATCACGGGGCTATGTCGGCGGAGTGAACGTACGTGAACGTGTTCAGACATGTCTTTGGGGAAAACTGGAAGATGACTCAAAGCGTACTGATAGCATAACGATACAGCCGAGACACTTGGGTAATGGTCACAGTCGATTAAATATAGCGATGCTTCCGGTCATATGTCTAAGGTATGCGATCGAAACACATGACTAAAACCGGTAAAGATGGCGTCGCACTCGATCACATGTGTAAGTGTACAACCACGGGGCTAAAACCGATCAAAGATGGCGCTGTAGTCGGTCACATGGCTTATGGGATACATCCGAATCACATGACTAATGACTTAACCGGTTAAAGATGGAGTCGCATCCGGTCACATGACCAGACACGGCATAATAATCTGCTGAGTCATTCTACAAGAGCAAATAGCGTGTATAAGACGATCAGCATTCACCGTCTTAATATTAAATGTATGTTATGTAATAAGTCACTATGATTGAAGAAAGAAAAATTTCAACAATAAAATTATACAAAAATTTAACAATTAAATTTCTATTTTATGTTTCCAATTTGAATGGTTCATGTAGAAATTTAATTGTTAAAGTTTTTGTATAATTGTATTGTTGAAATTTTATTTTTTTTCTTCAATCATAGTGACTTATTACATAAGATACATTTAATTTTCTGAAATACAGCTGTTGTTTGCACAGGCGAATATCTCTAGTAAGTTGGAGATGTCAAATGACAACGTGAGATATTATTTCCCCGTTGGTTAAGGAATTTTCCTACTTTTCATAAGTTTTGGATGAAATTTGTCCAAAAATTTTCACATTTGATTAACCAAATTTCCTACTTTTTATAAGTTTCGATGAACTTTGGCTAAACTTTTCATATTTGGTTAACAAAGTTTCCTACTCTTTTATGAGTTTGTTTGACATTTTGTCAAGCTTTTCACATTTGGTTAACAAAGTTTCCTACTTTTCATAGGTTTGGGTCATATTTGGCCAACTTTTCACATCTGGACAAAAAAAATTCCTAATTTTTATGAGTTTGTTTGAAATTTGGCCAAACTTTTCACATCTGGACAACAAAATTTCCTACTTTTCATAAGTTTGGGTCAGATATTTATAAGTTTGGTTGAACTTTGGCCACAATTTTTTCACTTTGGTCAACAAAATTTCCTACTTTTTATGGATTTGGTTGAACTTTGGCCAAACTTTTCACATTTGTTTAACAAAGTTTCCTACTTTTTATAAGTGTGTTTAACATTTGGCCAACATTTTTCACTTTGGTCAACAAAATGTCCTACTTTTTATGGATTTGGTTGAACTTTGGTCAAACTTTTCACAGCTGGACAACAAAATTTCCAACTTTTCATAAGTTTGGGTGAAAGTTGGCCAAACTTTTCACGTTTGGTTAACAAATTTTCCTACTTTTTATAAGTTTGACTGAGATTTTTATAAGATTGGATGAAATTTGGTCAAACTTTTCACATTTGGTTGACAAAGTTTCCTACTTTTTATGAGTTTGTTTGAAATTTGGCTAACCATTTTCACTTTCGTTAACACATTTTCCTAGTTGTTGATGACTGTGGCTGAAACTTTGGTCCAAACTTTTCTCCGTTTGGTTAACAAAGTTTCCTACTTTTCATAAGATTGGGTGAAATTTGGTCTAACTTTTCACAGTTGGACAACAAAATTTTCCACTTTTCATAAATGTGGGTGAACGTTGGTCAAACTTTTCATCTTTGGTTACCAAATTGTCCTACTTGTCATAAGTTTGGATGAAATTTGGACAAAATTTTCACCTTTGATTAACAAATGTTCCTACTTTTCATAAGTTTTACTGAGATATTTATAAGTTTGGTTGAAATGTGACCAAAACTTTTCACATTTGGTTAACAAAGTTTCCTACTTTTCATGAGTTTGGGTGAGCTTTTTATAAGTCTGGTTGAAGTGTAGCCAAAAATTTTCCCATTTGGCTAACAAATTTTATTACTTGATTGAGATTTTTGCCGTTCATTCTCTCACCGTATGACAACTATATACATCGTAAACACTAAATATTCAACAACCAAGACGCAATTATAATCTATACAACCTGTTTATTTAGTATTTCAGTACATTTTACAAGAATAATAATTTTTAAAAAATGCATAATGTCATTATACGAAGTGGATGATGTGATATGAGCTGGTATACATAGTATCATCACAATATTTTATTTTCACATATAGAGCTATACAAATTGTATGTTGTTTCTGGGTTTCTTCACACCACTGTCTGAGTAGGTTGGTTTTTCCGGCTGGTAGCCTGGTATGTATAGGTCATTTGGTATGTAGTCATAAGGCTGGTCTCCTGATTGGTGGGCTGACATCTGAGTATTGTAGACAACCGGGCCATCAATCAGCTGAGTGTCGGTCACATACAACATCTGGCTATTGGGTTCTTCACATATCTGGTTGCTGGGGTCATCACACATCTGACTGTAGCTGGGTTGATAACTAGTGGTATAGTATGCGTCTAGTTGATGGCTTCGTTTAGTACCCTGTTTGACTAGAGTACTGTCTTGAGTGTGTTGGATTTGACTGCTTCGGTTGGTGTCTTGTTGCACATAAAACAGCTGGTTATTGGACTCATCACACATCTGGTTGGTGGGGTCATCACACATCTGACTGTAGCTGGGTTGAAAACTGGCGGTATAGTATGCGTCTGCTTGGTGGTTTCGGTTAGTTCCTTGTTTAACTTGAGCACTTACTTGAGTGTTTTGGACTTGATTGCTTCTGGTAGTGTTTTGTTTGAGATGAGCAATGACTTGAATGTTTTGGTTACTGACTTGCTTGCCTTTGTTAGTGTCTTGTTTGACTTCGTTACTGGCTTGGTTAACTTGGTTGAGTCTGTCAAAGTCAGCTAGGATCTCGCGATGGATGGCGCTCATCTGTTCATATTCTTGCCAAGTAAGTGTCATACCCGTCTTAGTCGGGAATTTCTGGTCAGAATCACCGTAAAATCTTCGGATGTGTAACATGCTCGTTCCTCTGTAGGATGAGACAAACACGGCCTTATCACCACCGCCTAGTGGTCTAATAGTCTCACCACTACTAGTCATGTAGACACAGTTAGCAGGGACAGTCTTGTGGTATGTAGTCATCTTCTGATCACGATGGTTGAGTGTTACCAGCCTTGGGTTTATATACTAGTTTTTGAGCCATGTGTAAAACCGGTTTCGGCCAGTTTCTTAGGTCAAGCGGTTCAGATTACGCTGACGTGACTGTCTGTATGGCGCGACTAACCGCTCTACTACCCGCTCGTTGACCCGTTGTATGTTTGAGCTGGGTTGGAAAATGTGGGTCATGCTCGCCCCATGACCTCTCAACATGATGAAATAGATAGTGTAGCGGGCGCCGTGTTACTTGCGGCGTAATCACTGTGAGCTACAGTCTGTGAAGTCAGAATACCAGTGATATACATATGCAGTCTACTCACACCCACTGTAGTTTTCTTCGATTTGATGACTGGTCAGCTATTAAAGACAGGCCTGTAAGTATATTACAGCCATTTTGTTTTTTATGTAGGTGTTTTAATACTCGTCCGCTAGTGTGGATTGACTAAAGGTTAAGGATGCCGTGATGATGTTCACTCGACGTTTGGTGAGGATGGTTCTGGAGTATCCTGTTGTTGATTATAGTCGAGGATGCACTCCTCAATTCTATTCAGGCTTAATGTGATTATTTCTTGTTTGGTGAATTTCAATTGTAGTACATCCCGCAATCGAACCGTCACTAGATCTGCAAAACTACCACCCTCACCATAATCACAAGAATGACTGAATGGATTCTCGGCTTCTTGATTTTGTGGGACATTAAGACACGCCATGCAATAGCTGTATGGTTCAGCTCTTAGTAGGCTCCACAGTTTGCTAATTAGGTTTTCGTGGGTCTCGGTATCTGTAAAACAGATAAGAACAGGGTACTTTATCAGCGTTATAGACATTGATATTACAGTTAATAGCTATGAATCTGACATGCCCTTTCTGTTACACACTTCATATAGTTCTATCGACGTTCTATATAGTATGTGGACCTGCAGTACACTTTCACCTTCCCCTACGACAACACATTACTACCTATATTATTAAGGTACCACCATAGTGCTGTGTTCAAAAGTTCGACTGCCAGCTCTATTCCACGTCGACCCAGCCTACAATACTATAGGAAGAAATGTGAAAGCTTTATCAAAAAACCAACTTACCGGTAGCGAGATATAACATTGTGAGCTGGTTGCTGTTCACTGAGACCGGTACTTCTAGACGGTGAATGCTGATCGTCTTATACACGCTATTTGCTCTTGTAGAATGACTCAGCAGATTATTATGCCGTGTCTGGTCATGTGACCGGATGCGACTCCATCTTTGACCGGTTGAGTCTTTAGTCATGTGATTCGGATGTGTCCCATAAGCCATGTGACCGGCTACAGCGCCATCTTTGATCGGTTTTAGCCCCGTGGATGTACACTTACACATGTGATCGAGTGCGACGCCATCTTTACCGGTTTTAGTCGTGTGATTCGATTGTATACCTCAGACATATGACCGGAAGCATCGCCATATTTAATCGACTGTGACCATTACCCAAGTGTCTCGGCTGTATCGTTATGCTGTCAGTACGCTTTGAGTCATCTTCCAGTTTTCCCCAAAGACATGTCTGAACACGTTCACGTACGTTCACTCCGCCGACATAGCCCCGTGACGAGTCACCCAGTCGGTCACCCTCAGATGATGATGATGATGATGATGAGATGCTGATGATGATGATGAGGATGGTTTTTGTTGGTAGTGCTGGGTGATGATGCTAATGGTAATCCTGATGACAGACACTACAGAAGATCATGGTTGCCGGTCGTTCAGAAAGACAACGAAAACATTGCCGAGGAAAAATGAATGCTGGGACTGACTGCGACGTCCTGTAAATGCAATGCATTACAGATTGACTGCAGTATGTAATAGTTAGACACATAACTATAGTACGAGGTATACCTTTGGTCGTGACATGACACGGCAAATCATGATGGCACACGAACAACCAAACAATGTTGGGACTGACTTCGGCGTCCTGTAAATGCATTGCATTACAGATTGAGTGTGCTATGTAATAGATGGACACATAGCTATATTACAAGGCATACATTGTGTCATGTTTTAACGTGGCAAATCATGCTGGCACACAAACATCTAAACAATTCTGAGGTTGACTGCGATGTCGTGTAATTGATAGCACACACACACGTACACACACACGCATGTACACACACACACACACACACACACACACACACACACACACACACAAGCGCGTACATGACATGGCTTCCGTTCGTTCAAAATGACAATTGCAAACTTGCCCCAGGAAGCCTGAAGCTCCACAGAATGGTGAAGGTGACTGCGATGTCCTGTAATTGATAAGTACACACACACACATCCACGCATCCACACATACACGCATCCACACAGACACACGCGTGCGCGCGTGCACTCACACACATGCGGCACATCATGATGGCACACGAAGATCCAAACCATGTTGGGGATGACTGCAATGTACTGTAATAGATAGACACCTAGCTGGTGATACACCCTCTTCACACAGAGCTCTCAAGATATTCCCGGGAAGGAGCGGGTAGACTGCTTGTTGCCTATTCCTTGCACTGCATACATCGAATGAAATCCGTTAAAAATAGACATGAACGCCCTACGCAAGTCGACGTGGCACACGATGCTGTTTTCGCTTATATGTGTTGTTCATAGTCTACTTGGAGGTATAGACGATTTCACAGCGTATCTTTGGTCGAAGTAGATTTATAGGCTTTTGCTTTAATTCAATCAGAAGCTCCATATTTACAGCAAATAGAAATACATATTTGTGCTGAATTTTATTTTAAACGGCTAACTTAACTTTACCAATCTTAAACGCAAGCTTTCCCTCTCTTGCCCTATTGAGCACTGCATGCATAATAATACTAGTTAACGGTCAACCAGAGCGCCTCAGTGGGCGTGTTTATCTTCACAGCTTATCAAGCGTTGATCGCTGGCCATTGTATTTTTCTCGCTGGCCGTGGTGGAGTCAACACGTGACCTTTTACCTGTGCGCGCAGGTAAAATCTAGCGGTCAGGGGAGCTTATTACTTCTGGTTGAGTCAAGAGCCATGACTAGTCTCCCCCTGGTTACTTTTATAATTAAGGGGGTATAACTGTGGGGTTTAATAATATTACATATTTTTATGTAAATCTTAGCAAGTTACGTCTTAAATTAATTGAGACTAGTAGTTTTATATTGACATAACTATTCTCCGCTAAATATACAAGAAATTTAGCCATTTATTATGTTTTTTAGGGTTAATTTTTTAATAGTAATGTAACCATGTCTAGTATATTTTTAAACCAGATTTTCACCAAGCGCTTAATGTTGATACATGGGTCGGTACACCTCCCGAATTAGCTATTAGCGTGGAAAGTTTATTCATGCGGTCATTACTTGGCGCCCTCGGGGTAACTCGAGTGATGGAATAAATCATTTTTTCCACTCTGTCATATTGATTTCGGTCTCCTCATAGAAGGGGTCGATATCTACATGACTGAAGTTCGACCGCACCGCACCGCACCACACACACACCCACACTAGGACTCGAACCCAAGTGCCCTGCAACTATTTGGTGTACTTATCTATGTAAGTATCCCACATACCCGGGTCCTGTCTCTTCGCCGCCGCCGCCGCCCGCGGGACCGGAAGTAGTCACCAAGACAACCGAACCCAAGAAAATCACCGCCAATTTAAAAAAAATGAGGTCCGAAATAGTGCCGTTTCGTGACGTTTTCAATCTGGAGCTACCTGCGTATAGTAAAAAATGACGTCATAAATCTGGAGGGACTCCAGATTTACTAAGTAAATACAACCTTATATACTACTACTGGGGGGGGGGGGGTGACATTCTGAACCTATGGTGAAGGGGTGCATGGACCAAAAAAAGGCTGAGAACCACTGGTCTATATCATACAATTCTTACATTGTCTAGTTTACCCTCTAACGTCTTCTTCAGTATTTCACTTCTACATCAAATGTTGGTTTCTCGTTCCTGACTTCAATCAATCAATCATGTGCCATGCCGGAAAGCGTGGGCGGTCATGATTCGCCATTTCACTCGATCACCAGAGTCGTGGATCAGCTCAGTGTTCCTGTCTCGTCCATGCCATGTGGCCAAGCCATCCAGGTATTTTCATCTCGGTCTTCCTCTTGGTCTGTTCCCTTCGATCTTGCCAGCTGTCACTAAGTTCTCCAGTCCATTTCTTCTCATAACATGTCCAAAAAATTTTGACTGTCTACGTCTAATTTCTCTAATCAATCTACGATTTTCATTTGTCTCTTGTAGTACTTGGTCATTGGTTTTTCTATCTGTCCATGGTATTCTTTGCATTTTCCTCAGAAACCACATTTCTGCAGCCATCAGATGTTTTTCTGCTTGACTGCACATTGTCCAAGTTTCACATCCATACAAAAGAACAGGCTCTATGTATCCCCTCAACACTCTTTTTCTCGTTTCAATTGACATCATTTTATTGGTCAGAATGTTTTTCATCTTGCTAAAGGCTACTTTCGCAATGGCGATTCTTGTTCTAATCTCTTCAAGGCATCTGCCATCAGATGTTATGACTGTTCCGAGATAATTGAACCGATTCACTTGTTGAAGAATATTCCCATTTACTTGTATATTACATTGTGGTACTTCGTTCTTCCTAGTGACGACCATAACCTGTGTCTTCCTACAATTTAATTCCAACCCCAGCTGCTCACTGTGTACAACCACAGCGTCTACTAATTGTTGCAGATCCTGTGCATTGTCTGCAATCAATACTGTATCATCTGCATATCTAATGTTATTTATGTTTCGTCCTCCAATGCTGATTCCATTTAGGTCTTCTACATTTCTGAAAATATTTTCACTGTATAGGGAAAAAAGATCTGGAGACATTACACATCCCTGCCTAACACCTCTCTTAATAGGTTGGTATTGTCCTACTTCATTATCAATCCTTATGGCAGCTTGTTGTTTCCAATATATGTTTTTTATAAGTCTAATGTCTTTCCCATCAATTTGTAGATCTGCAAGCATATCCACAATGTTGACATGTCTAACTCTATCAAAAGCCTTTGTGTAGTCAATAAAGCAAAGATGTATATCCTTGTTTACTTCTAAAGCACGTTCAATAACTGTTCGCAGCATATACACAGCATTTACTGTACCCTTTCCTTCTACAAAACCACATTGTTCTTCCCCTATTTCAGGTTGTATTTTCTTCCTCACTCTTTGCATGATAATTCGTAACAAAATCTTTGTGATGTGACTCATTATACTAATTGTTCTATGTTGATCACATTCTAAGGTTCCTGATTTCTTTGGGATTGCAATAAATACAGAATTACATAATTCAGAAGGTATATCTCCAGTATCATATAATGTGTTCAGCAGTCTAGTGACTTGCTCTAGACCAAATTCTTCTAAAGCTTTAATCATTTCTGTTGTGATGTTATCTGCACCGGGGGCCTTGCCAGCTTTCATATGCTTAAGAACATTTTGAACCTCCATCTTTAAAATTGCTGGTCCTTCATTATTAAATCTAATAGCATACTGTTCATCTCTGTTATCATTATACAGGTCTTTCACATAATCTGTCCATACATGTAGAATCTGATCTTTTTCTATTATGATTTTGCCATCTTTAGTTTTTAGACAGCCTGTTGATGTACTTGTTCTTTTATTAGTAAGTTCCTGAATTCTTTTGTGCACTAAATTGGTATTTTGACTGTTGTGTTGTTTTTCAATTTCTAAGCACTTTTCCTCAAGCCATGATTCTTTTGCCTTCCTACATAATATTCTGACTTGTCTGTGAATTTCTTCATATTTGGCAGGATTATTTTTGTTGAGTCTTCTTGTTTCCATTAAGTTCTTGTTCCTGACTTGGAGACATAAATTATACGTATCTCTGAAGTCGAAGGGGGTTCACTTGATGGCGAGGGACACTGGTAATAGTAAGCTAAACCACACGCAAACATCAGTTCAGTACAATAGAAGTAGAAGCAAGTGTATGGACTACGCTTGAGTTTAAAGCCAACGAACGCATTAAAACAAAAAGAAACTTCTATAAATGCCTATCAATACCTCCTCTTCTTTTTCTTGTTATTTTAAGGCCTCAAGGGTCACGAGAAATTTATATTTCTGTACAAAGTTGGCGGTGTCCAGGGAATGGGAGTAAACGTAAATTCCAGGTCTGAATATAGAAATTGCGTGCGTCAATTATAATCTTTGCTTGGTAAATATTGCGTTGTGTGCTCCTCTTAATGGGTCAGTTCTATCCTTCTTCGTGTCATTCATTTATTTATCTATCTATTTATTTATTTATCGCAAGAGCACTAAATTTAATTAGAATATGAGTATATATTATTAGAAGAAATTGCCAATAATCGCAACTACGTCGCTTTTATCTTTTTAATCTTTTTTAATCATCATCTTTTTTTTTCTTTTTTTTAGGCGTAACGTGGAAGATTGAAATAATTTCTGATAAATCTTATATCATAGATATCGTCTGTCAGCCTCCTCCTCTCCTCTTCCTCCCCCTCCTCTTCCTCCCCCTCCTCTTCCTCATCCCCTCCCTCTTCTTCTTCTTCTTCTTCTTCTTCTTCTTCTTCTTCTTCTTCTTCTTCTTCTTCTTAATCCTTCTATTCTTCTTCGTCGTCCTCCTATTCTTCTTCTTCCCCCTTTTCTTCTTCCTGCTTCTCTTCTTCTTCATCCTCCTCCTTCTCCTTCCTCTACTCCTTCTCCTCATCATCCACTTCCTTTTCCTTCTTTCCCTTCAACTTTTCTTTCGCCAACTCCGCCGCCACTACTCTTTTTTTTTTTTTTTTAAATCTCAATCTTTTTTTTTTTTTTTAAATTCGCATATCCTTTTACAGGACATCGCTGTCAACAGCAGCATCTTTCAGCTGTCTGTTGATTTCTTGGCAAGATTACGCTCAGTAGTTTGCCATTGCTTTCTGAGCGGCCGGCTCAGTTATCCCGCAAGTCACCAGCGGGGGTAGAACAGCTTCCAGTTCTCGCCCGCTACGAGACTTTGTGTGATAAACGGGATTACGGAGAATGTGGTGTAACCCCTCGGCCAGAGAGACCGGCAAATCTCAATCTACCCTCTCCTAATGTCCTTCGTTACCTGCCTTCTTCCCTACATTGCCAAAAGAACTTCTCCAATGAAAATGCTGCATTCCCTCATAACTAATTATTCTAAGCGGCTCCAAGAGACGGCTCGGTCAGCAATGACACCAGACTGAACCACACTGAAGTACAAAGCCGTGGCGCATGGCTGCATATTGTGGAGAGGTTACATCTGTCCAGTAGAAGCTGAACTTCCTTGTTACTGAAGACAGTCTGATAAGTCCAGGTTCTCTGGTTGCTTCGTTTCCAGACCGTATGTGAAGGAGGATGAAATTGTTGCAAATTATAATTCCACATTATCATTATTATCATCATTAGCCTCATCATCATTAGCCTCATCATCATCATCATCATCATCATCATCATCATCATCATCATCATCATCATCATCATCATCATTAATCTCATCATCAATATCATCATCATTATCCACATCTTCATTATCAAAATCACCATTATCACATCATCGTTATCAACAACATCTTCGAATGTCTTGCCTTTTAACTCTTTTTAACCAAGAAGACTTCCAACTGACCTCCTTTCAGACGCCCCGTGTAGTTGGTCACCGGAAAGCCAATCAGGTCGAACTGAGACAGGCGCAGGTCCGGGGCCAGTTCGATGGAGCCGCTGTGACCGAACCGCCATTTGTATGTCACATCGTCAGTTGTGTAGGCGACTGTAAGAGAAGGGTGGTATCGTCAGTTGTGTAGGCGACTGTAAGAGAAGAGTATCGTCAGTTGTGTAGGCGACTGTAAGAGAAGGATATCGTCAGTTGTGTAGGCGACTGTAAGAGACGGGTATCATCAGTTGTGTAGGCGAGTGTAAAAGAAGGGTGTCATCAGTTGTGTAGGCGAGTGTAAGAGAAGATTATCACCAGTTGTGTAGGCGACTGTAAAAAAAAAGGGTATCATCAGTTGGGTAGGCGACTGTAAGAGAAGGGTATCATCAGTTGTGTAAGCGAGTGTAAGAGAAGATTATCATCAGTTGTTTAGGCGAGTGTAAAAGAAAATTATCACCAGTTGTGTAGGCGACTGTAAGAGACTAGAATCATTAACTCTCATGGGATGTACCTGCGTACTTCTGGTGTAACTATCCGCTTATCTGTCTATCTATTTGTTCACTTAATTATCGACGTACCGACCAACATTTCTAATTACTTACTTATTTACATACTTACCTAGCTACATGTCTACATTATTACATGCAATCTATCTTCTTATCCACCCACCAATCTACATATTTACAAACCACATATCTACCATCTGTCTGTCTATCCGCCTGTCTGTCTTTCTGACGGTCAGCCGGCCCTACACCACGCCACTTTTCATATATCCAATCACTAAATATGAGTAGTTAAGTAGAATCGACGGGATGAGAAAGTAATTAGAATAAACACCAGAAAAGACAGTAATCTGTTGGACAGCTTTCAAGCCGAGGTAAAACGGGAAATTTGAGACAGTCCTTACTCACACTGTCCAGCCGTTCCTTAGAAACTATCATCCTTTAACCATTAGCGAATGGGGGCGGTGAATAAAGCGTCTGAGATTAAACTCGACGAAACACGTCACGCTATGTTTATTACTGCTTCTGGCACCTGGCCATCTTGGCAGACGACAGTTGCTACATTGTGCATATAACAAGGCATAACATTAACAACTACAGTCTATGGCTGTAGCGACTGTTATACCTCTCCATAGCACAAAGCCTGGGCTGAATTGTAGAGACCACGTGTTGCCCATGCAGCATAATCTCTCTCAAGGTCTGCCTAGTTTACTCCAGAGGAAAAGTAACACCAATACATCTGGACCAAGACAAGCTGCAGAAGTTTCCGGATCAGCAAAGCAATGTTCTAACTGCCCGCCTGTCGGAGCTTCGATCCTAGACCAGATGCCGCCCAAGGCTTAGGGACTGCCATAACATTTAGTCTTTAGGTTATATTTCATCGCACTAGGATAACGCTTGTACTCTCCCAATTGCGTTCCTCCACCCTAACCGTTTGGCACAATGTGGAGTGTCGGGTTTGGTGAGCGCTGTCCAATGTCCGTAGCTAACAGAAAGCAGGTGGCAGCATGTACTGTCATACGGTAGCCCAGTCATATCTGAATAAGACCTGACCACATATGTTTATTAATTACTTCACATACAATATCATCACGTAGACGGTTCTTTGTAGAACGTCCTCAAAACCAAGAAGCGACAGAAAGTCTACCTCACCACGAGGCGACAGAAAGTATCTCCATCTCACCATGAGGCGACAAAACACTCTCCATCTCAGCATGAGGCGACAGAAAGTTTCAATTTCACCCCCACGACACGCAACATACACTCTAGCTGACGACTAACGACTCTCTCTCTCTCTCTCTCTCTCTCTCTCTCTCTCTCTCTCTCTCTCTCTCTCTCTCTCTCTCTCTCTCTCTCTCTCTCTCTCTCTCTCTCTCTCTTACACACATACATACAAACACACATTCACAACCACACCCACATTTACACAAACTCACTTCACACATGCAGCAAACAACATAGATTCCCATTGGAGTCACAGACATTGACAACCACACACAGACACAAACTCCTGCTCTCTCTCTCTCTCTCTCTCTCTCTCTCTCTCTCTCTCTCTCTCTCTCTCTCTCTCTCTCTCTCACACACACACACACACACTCAATAACACACACACTCTCTCACACGCACTCTCTGTACAGACAACACACACTCTCTTTCAGACACATTCTCTCTCATACATAGTCTTATTTCATACACACACTCTCTCTCTCTCATTCTCTCTCTCTGTAACACATTCTCTCTCACACACACACACACGCGCGCACTTTATCTCACGCACATAACCCTCTGTTTCTCTATCTCTCTCTCTCTCTCTCTCTCTCTCTCTCATCACTCTCACACACACACACACACACACACACACACACACACACACACTCCCGTCCGATATGCAACAAACAGTATAGATTTTAGTTGGCGTGCCAAACAACGACTATCACACACACACAAACACACACACACACCTCCGATATGCAACAAACAATATATATTCCAGTTGGAGTGCCAAACAACGACTATCACACAAGCACACATACACAGACTCGCACGCACGCACGCACGCACACACACACACACACACACACACACACACACACACACACACACACACTCACACACACACACCTTAACACACAACAAAAAATCACAGATTCTAACTAGAATGCCAGATAATACTCACAACTGCCAAATAAGAGAGGGCAATTCTGGACGTCCATGGGGAAATACTCCAGGTTCATGCGACATGTGGCTTGTATAGTCAACCTGGCACAACAATCTCACAGTTAGTAACCACTGACAGACGTAAGCACTTACACAAGTATTGGTCAGCACTCACAGAAGCCAATGCAAGAATTAAACTCGGTGGATAGATCGCTTCTGGGCCGCTTGGCTAAGATGATCACCTGACACACAGGGACGTGGGGACCTCATGGGGCGGCTCTGGCCCCTGGGAGAACCGCAAGCCCTTAAATAACAATATGGGCAGACCGCGAGTCTTCTTCTTCCTCTTCCTGGTTTCTCTTCCCAGGTGATTGAGACCGGCCAAGTTAGGCATCTCAGAGGTAAATGTGTCCGACTTCGGCGTGTATTTGTGTCAGGTTGACTATACGTCGACTTCTCGTTCAGACAGCAAGGACAAACTTCTGACGTAAAATTGCCTAGATTATCAACCTAAGGTTAATGACAACATCTTACAAAGAACATGCAACATTTTTAGACAGAATCCATCCAAGGTAGAGGGTGCTACTGTCCCATGTGGGTGAATTTTCTTTCCTAACAATTTTGCCAGGGCTGTGCGTTACGGCCTAGTCTTTTTAATTCCCAACTCTCGTGTGCCTAGAAATGACAACACAGCCTTCCTGAAAAGAAAAAAAACAACAACTGAATAGTGAATTGTCATTATCATCATGGCACTCCGGACAGCTCCAGAGGTGCTCAGGCCTCCTCCCTAATAACTCCGCGGGCGTATATCGACTGAGAGTGGCAGTTCTATGTCTCCGTGGCGAAGTGCTTACACCGCCTGCCTCGCCTTCCGAAGGTTATAGCTTCGAATCCGGGCTACGACGTTCGTATCGCGAGTGCGCTTTTCTCGGAGACTCCTGGTGGTCGTTGCTGGAGCTACGGAGTTCGTGCTTTGTGTGACGCTTTCGGCAGGCTGGCCTGCGGAAGTAGACCGAGCCATATGGGAGAACACCAGTGCAATGAAGTCGATTCTCTTGCCTTTTAAAATTTGTTTAACACACACACAAGGCGAGAAATAAAATCCCCCACCCAATGTTTTCCCTCCCATCCAATCTCCTACATTGTCCATTTTGGGTTCATATTTCAACTTTAAACTTTTTCTGAAGGCCGTGTCAGTTTCATGTGGTATAACTGGTGAAGGTCAGAATGGCTATTTTCGCTAGGGTTATAAATAGCTTCATCTAATATAAGTTTCACAGACAGACAGGCCGACAGCCAGACAGACAGGCAGGCCGACAGCCAGACAGTGAGACAGGCAGGCCGGCAGCCAGACAGACAGACAGGCCGACAGCCAGACAGTGAGACAGGCAGGCCGACAGCCAGACAGACAGACAAGCAGGCCGACAGCCAGACAGACAGGCAGGCCAACAGCCAGACAGACAGACAGGCAGGCCTACAGCCAGACAGACAGACAGGCAGGCCGACAGCCAGACAAACAGACAGGCAGGCCGACAGCAGACAGACTGTCAAGTAAACGTGTATGTAGGCAGGTACGATGACACACAAGCAAGCAGACAGACAGTCAGACAGGATGAATGATAGGCAGGCAGACATGCAGAGAAGCAAACAAGACAGACGAACAGACATTTATACAAACAGACAGATAGACACACAACGGAAAAACAGACAGGTAAAGAAACATATATACAAAAGCATAGACAGACAGATAACTTTACAGACAAATAAGTAGACGATCTAACAGACATACTGACAAATAGCGAGGTATGCTTGTAGTAGTAGCAGCAGTAGTAGTAGTAGTAGTAGTAGTAGTAGTAGTAGTAGTAGTAGTAGTAGTAGTAGTAGTAGTAGTAGTAGTTGTAGTAGTAGTAGTAGTAGTAACAGAAGTAGTAGTCGTAGTAGTAGTAGTAGTAGTAGTAGTAGTAGTAGTAGTAGTAGTAGTAGTAGTAGTAGTAGTAGTAGTAGTAGTAGTAGTTGTAGACAGTAGTAGTAGAAGTAGTAGTAGAAGTAGTAGTAGTAGTAGTAGTAGTAGTAGTAGTAGTAGTAGTAGTAGTAGTTGTAGTAGTATTAGTGGTTGTCGTTGTAGTAGCACAAGTAGTAGTAGTAGTAGTAGTAGCAGCAGCAGTAGTAGTAGTAGTAGTAGTAGTAGTAGTAGTAGTAGTAGTAGTAGTAGTAGTAGTAGTAGTAGTAGTAGTAGAAGTAGTAGTAGTAGTAGTAGTAGTTGTTGTTGTTGTTGTTGTTGTGGTAATAGTAATAGCAGTAATAATTGCATTTGCTGTAGTTGTGGTAGTAAACAATAGCAGTGGTAGTAGTTGTGGTGGTATTTGTAGTGGTGATGAATGTGGTGGTTGTGTTGGTGGTGGTGGTGGTGGTGGTGGTGCCACGGCGCGACTGGTGGTCGTAGTAATTCTAGGGGATGAAATTTATTTTGTAATCGTCTCGACTTTCTTGGAAGTTGTCATCGAGGGGTTGATAATTATCTAATATAGGTTCTAATATATTTTATCAGTCGATCACCGTGGTTATTTTTCTCAGCCTCTTCATCCTTGCCGAGAGAGGACTCTCTTCGTTGATTCTGCCTCCTCTCATCTTTGGCTACCTCGGACTTTACTTAAGAGACTCTCAGATTACCTATAATTATTCAACATGCATTCTCTCCATTGTCATCTGAAGAACCACAATACAAAATATATAAACTTGACATAAGACGGAGTCAGTTTCGTTCCTTCTATTGTTCAATACAAGTTACAACTCAACGTTTATCAACTACTCTGACGGCACATATAAACATATTTGTCATTCTAAATCTACAATATTATACGGCACTGTGTTAGGCAATTTCTATCGTTCATCACGTGGTGTCCGAACTCAACGACAACCACCGCTTGACTGCCCTGTCACCGTCGCGAATCTTGCTTAGTCGCTTCGGTGATGACTCGGCGTGCCCTTTGTGGCCCAAGATCCACCCTGGTCACGTACTTCAACGTGACTATATTTTAACATGCCATGAGCCTTGAACTGGATCATGGCAAGTAGAAGTGCTAATATGGGTAGTAATAGTAGTATTCTTCTTCTTCTTCTTCGTTCATCCGGAGTTTTTTTTTTCGGACGTGATTGCGTTGTGCCTGTTTACAGCAGAGCTGCGTTCTTGCGCCGTTAGGCCGACACATCCGACTTCTGCGGGCATTTGTTGACCGGGTTAACCTTCCCGGGGGGTTTCTTAGGACGTTAGACTCTCACTGTTGTGGTGTTATCTCCCATCCCAACTGGCCCATATAGAACAGCCAAAGGCATCCTGGTCGGCCCTCAAGGGAAGGCAGGGGCAGACCATGGGCATTCCCCGCCATCCAAGGAGGCTTCCATAATTGCAGAGCCATCACACAGCGCTCTGGTACTGGGCTCACCCAAGGAATCGTCACGTCCTGCACATGGCTGCTTAGCCTCACTTCCGTATATTGGGCCTTCCGTTCACCATAGGCTGTTCTTCCAGAAGCCAGAAGAATGCAGTTTGCAGATGACATCCACACAGTAAGCTTTCGATTCGGACTTTCCACGTAATGGATTTGCTATCCAAGCAATATTCCATTTTGTGCCACTAGGACGCTTTTTCCACCTTTTTATGAAGCCCACACAGTGAGCTTTCGATTCGGACTTTCCACGTAATGGATTTGCTATCCAAGCAATATTCCATTTCATGCATCTGGGAGGCTTGTGTAATCGACATGCCTGTGGTATCAAGTGTGGCAGTCTAAATACTTCTTCATGTACATTTAAATGTCCACCTGAATACAGTTAAAGTAAGCTGCAGTCGACTTGAGCTTGTTGATATCTCCATAAAGCTTGTCCTCGAATGAAGCAGGTGTGGGCCAAAATATCTTTCTCTGTTCTGCATATATTGGGCACTCTTGCAGCAAATGTTTAGCTGTCATTTTACCAGTTCCACAATTACATTCATCTGTATCTCCTATCTTTAGTTTATTGAACAAGTGGTATTTCAGCCTGTTATGTCCTGTGCGGAGTCTGAAGATTGCTACTTGTTCTCTTCGGTCGAGTTTGTAATATGCATCATCCTTCTGGTGGCCTGGATGCTCTGATTCCCATTTGGTTCTATAAGTGCTTTTTATCAACCTCTTTGCCTCATTATAGGTTATGTCTATGTCAGGCTGTGGTAGTCGTCCGCCCTCTTTTGCCAGTCTGTCAGCCTCTTCATTTCCAGGTATACTGCAATGTGATGGGATCCACTGTATTACAACTTTTTTGGATATCTGGCATAGACCATGGAGTGCTGCTCTTAGGTCAGCTAGTTCTGTGCTGTTTTTGCTCTTCAGTATTGAGACAGCTGACTTTGCATCTGTGAAGATAGCTATTTGCGTCTCTTTATTTTCCTCCATCAAGAGCATTTCTGCTGCAGTTTTCAGAGCCTCTACCTCCGCTTTGAAGTTACTTGAAACCTTTCCAGTTGCCACTGAATGTGTTTTTTTCACTCCATTTTTTAAATTTAGGAGAATTCCTCCTCCTCCATTCTCTACTGAATTTTTGGCTGATCCATCTGTATATGCATGGGTCCAATTGCTGCTTGGGTAATGTTCTTTTATGTAGTTTAGGGTTATTTCTCTTCTTTCGGTTTCATGCTGAGTGTTCTTTCTCTCAATACCAGGAATGTTTTCTATCATCTCAGGCAGTTGCTGCTGTCTCCAAGCTGGGAACTTGTCTGCATTGTAAATGGGTTTGACTGTTGATATGTTAAGTATGGGATCTGCCCTAATCTTTCGTTTTGCAGTTTCTACAAAGTTGCTACGCTTCAGTCTTCCCTTTCCAAAACCACTAAACCTTTTATACATAGGGTGGTCTGTCAATCTTCTAAATTTTTCAGCTTGTTGCTGGGCTCTGCTATCTCTTCTATCCTGCATTGGTTGTAAACAAGTTATCTTTTCTAATTCATTAATAGGCGTTGTCTTCAGGCTTCCAGTTATGATTCGCATTCCTTGATTTTGGACTCTACTTATTTTGTTAAAGTTTGACTTAGCTGCTGTTGCCCAAGCTGCAATGCCATATTCCAGTACTGGCCTCACCCGTCCAGTATATAACTTCTTGAGAACTTTCTCATCTGCTCCCCACGTTGTACCAGCAAGCTTTTTCATGATTGCCATTCTTTGCCTTGCTCTTGTTCGATTTTTCTCAACCTGTGTCTTCCATGTCAGGCGACGATCAAAGGTGACTCCTAGATAGTTTGGATTTTCTTCATGGCGCAATATTTTTTCCATTCAATATCAGCTTAGGTTGCTGAGTTGTAGTTGAGAGGGAGAACACTGTGCATGTTGTTTTCTCCTCACTTATCTTCACTAGCCATGATTTTGACCAGTCCTCTAGCGCGAATAGGGCTTGCTGTATTCTGCTGTTAGCTGTACTAATATATTCTTCAGATGTCCATATGGCTAGGTCATCTGCAAAGGATGATGTGTGTACTCTGGCTGGAAAATTTTCCGTGATGTCGTTTATATATGCTAGGAATAATGTTGGTGAAAGAACTCCTCCTTGGGGGACACCTTGCTCCAACAGCATCATTTTGCTGGTTTGTCCTTGAACTTTTGTCCTGGCAGTTCTGTTCTCAAGGTAGTGGCTGATCCATTTGTACATTTTCCCACAAACATGCATTTTTTGTAGTTTTACTTTCAGTCCTTCCTTCCATACTTTATCAAATGCTTTTTCTAAATCTATCCAGACCGCTAGTGTGTGCTTTTTCTCTTGGAAGGCATCCTCTATTTCCTGAGCTATATAGGTTATTTGATCTTCAGTGGATCTGTACTTTCTGAATCCTGCTTGGTGAGGTGTTAAGAGTTTGTTTTCTTCCAGATGCCATGTTAGCCTGCCATTGATAATGCGTTCCATTAATTTTCCTACACAGCTAAGAAGACTGATAGGTCGATAGCCATTTGGTTCTTCCAGGTCTTTTCCTTTCTTTGGGACTGGTATTAGTATGGCTTCCTTCCATGCCTGTGGGACTATTCCCCTCTTCCAGCTGTAATTTAGGACTGCTAGTAGTTTCTTTTTGCCTTAGTGCCTAGTCCTATTAGCATTTCATTTGTGATTCCATCCTTTCCTGGTGATGTCTTCTTTTTAGGGTATTCATTGCCTGTTCCATTTCTTCCATTGTTAGATTTGCCATCATATATTCTGCTGCTGTCTCTGTATATCTATGATGTATCTGTTTATCTTTGATTGCTTTCTTCTGTTCGGCTGTAATATCAATGTGGTTTGCACTGGCATAGTGTTCCATTAGTGCATTTGCAGCCTTTTTTCCTGTAAGCAAGGCATTTCCTTGTTTAATTGTTATTTGTTTGTTTCTAGGTCCTTCATTGTTCATGGCTTTCACTAGTTTCCATAGTTTGTTTCCATCCCTGTCAAAATTCAGGTTTTCTGTTTTTTTCCTCCAACAATCTCTTGTTGTTTGATTTACTGTTCTTTTATATTTTGCTGAGATGGCTTTGAGAGAGATGTTCGCTTCAGTTGTTTGTTCTCTCTCTGCGGTCTTCCTAGCATCTTCAACTTTGTCCTCCAAAATTTGTAGTTCTTCAGTCCAGTACGGTTTGTAATTTTTCCTCGCTCCTCTTGGAATAGACTCAGTGGCCGCCTGTATTATTGCTCTGTTTAGACTTTCCACCATTTGCTTCATGTTGCCATATCGTGTATTTATGTTTTCACAATATTTGTCTGTTAGTATGGCAAATCTGTCCCAATCTGCTCGTTTGTAATTCCAACGGGGCAAAGGCTTTTGCTCCTGTGGAACATACTCCATATTTATTACAAGCTTGATTGGTCTGTGGTCACTACCTGCTAATTGGTCAAGCACATGGCGATCGATTTTGTGGAGGATGTCTCCTGTGCAGAAAGCTAAGTCTGGAGTAGAAGTGGTAATCCATCTTCTTGAGTAGAAGCTCGGTGTGTCATCCGCTTTGTTGAGTAGATGGAGATTTGAGTCTATTTCCCAGTCCTCCACTTCATCTCCTCTTTTGTCAGTATCTGGGTATCCCCATCTTTCTGAACGGCTATTAAAGTCTCCGACAACAATGCAATTTGTGTCAGTTATTTCCATGTTTGAGAGTGTAAGATCCTTATCTGCCGGGCTATACAGATTGTAAATTCTTATTTTCACGTCATTTATCATTATATCAACACCTATAAT
>JACEFZ010012897.1:0-59498 GCA_014155875.1 Cepaea nemoralis
TATTTGGGCCATTTTTTTTAATGTTTTTTTTTTTTTCATCCCATAAACACTTGGGAAAGAGTATCTCTGACATGAAATTAAACACTACCCCAGTATATACATACATCATGAATGAAAGATGGCATCTTTCATTGAGGTACCCGGGGAGAATGTCAGAGCCTAGCTATGCAGCAACATCGTTACGGCACCCGGCGGACAAGAGTTGTCGGCTGGCAAGATTGCTACCTGACACGCGACCAGCGGTCAGGCTGACGACAGACGCACGCAAGCCACGTGACCCCACCAGAGGCAGTGGGCAGTGTGCGTGATAGCTCAGACCGAGCTGGGACAGGAGACTGGAAGGACATGTGTGACGAGAGCAAGGCGTTTGTGTGAATCTCCGTGGTTGAAAGCCGAACGACTGATATCTTGAGCGTCAGACCTATGAGCTGTATTGTGGTTGTGAGTTATATATTGTAGATCGTTGTAATTATCGTTCTGTATTTAATGTGGCAATAAATCCATAGAACTTGTGTTGCTGTGTCTTACGTCGAACCACGTTATACTTGTACTGTCTCACACGTGTTAGCCAACGAGCCGAATATAAGATCCTGACACTCTTCGAACCTCATTTGCATCGGTCCGGCAATAATTTTCCGGTTTAGTGTTCGGTGGACTGCTAGACCGATCGATGGATGTTTTTTTAGTTTTGGGCCCGTAGTGCCGTTGACAGTGAGGGCCCTACGGGCCCAAAAACTTAAAAACATACATCGATCGGTCTAGCAGTAACACTAAACCGGAAAATGATTGCCGGACCGATGCAAATGAGGCTCGAAGGGATTCATCTTTGTTTGCGGTTGTTTGCGGTGAATTAAAATTGAAGTACCGAAATTTGTGAAACTCACTTGGGGTTGCTGCAGATTAAGGAACAGGGAATCCTACTTTTACGGTATTCAAGGAAAGCTCAAGGAAAGCTGTATACAAATGCAAAAGGATCTATATTTGTATTGTAAAGACTTAGATTTCGTAACATCTGAAATGGAATGTATTCAGCACACACGCCAAAAAAAAAAAAAAAAAAAAAAAAAAAAAACATAATTATTATCATATTTAAGATCGTTTAGTGACAACTGTCAAGACTGGCGAGAAAAATGCACAGGGAAGACAGAGAGATAAATAAATGATTAGCTTTCCATCCATCCATCATGTGCCATGCCGGTATGCGTTGGTGGTTCTTAGCAAAATCTTCGTGATGTGACTCATTATACTAATGTTCGATGTTAATCACATTCCAAGGCTACTGATTTCTTTGGGATTGCAATAAATACAGAATTTCATCATTCATGAGGTATATTTCCAGTATCAAATATTGTATTAAGCAGACTGGTAACTTTATCTATTCCATATTCTTCTAAAGCATTAATCATTTCTATTGTCACGCTGTCTGAACCGGGGGTCTTGCCAGATTTCATATGGTTAAGAGCATTAAGAGATTAGCTTTACCACTGTACACACAATCAAGTACACAAACCTGATTCACGACTGATGATCGGGTGAGATGATGAATCATGACCGCTCATGAATATTGGTCTGGCCATAATGATGATGATGATGATGGTGATGATGATGATGATGATGATCTTCATCATAATCATCATCATCATCATCATCATCATCATGTTCATAATGACGATAGACTATCAATAAGCTGGTAACAAAATGAAACGTCAATATGATCTCGATTGTTTTAATGATCTCAGTGAAACTGAGAAAGGTCGAAGAATAATACGAAATATATCATCATTATCATCATGTGCCTAGCAAATGGCGTAGGCCTTGGTGTATTTCCACATATCTCAATCTGTGGTGTTCTGTATCAGTTACATTGATGATAATCCTCCGTGCCACCGTCTTAGATCAATCAGCATTATGCCTGTCTATCTGGCTGTTTTACCGCTGATCTGTCTAGCCGCGCTGTGTTCACCAATGTTCATTCTTATCACATCTGTATGTGCCTTTCTTACAGCTGTGCATGCTGGTCTGCTGGAAAAAAAAAAAACAACATCTAATGGCAGTGGAAATGTGGTTTCTGAGACAAATACAAAGTATACCATGGCCTGACAGAAAAACCAATGAACAAGTCCTACAAGATGCAGATGAAAACCATAAACCGATAAAAGAAATTTGACTTAGATCATCATCATGATCCAGTGCCTTGTCGGCTGGCGTGGGCGATCATGTCTCTCCACAAATTGCGATCTCCAACGTCATGGATCAATTCGTGTGTTGACTCTCTTTCGTGCCATGACACAAGACTGTCAATAATCTTTTCACGCTGTCTTCCTCTATCTCTCTTTCTGCAACTATTTCCGGTTGTCACAGCATGTTCCAGTTTTTGTCTTCTCACGTCGTCAAAAATCGAGGACTGCCTCTTTCTGATGTTTGTGATAAGCTGTCTTTGCGACTCAGCTTCCCTATTGACTTAAATAGTCAATGTTTTTTGGACACTTTATAAGAAGAAATACATCAGAGAACTTAATGACAACTGGCAAAATTGAGGTGAAAAGAACAAGGGGAAGGCAGAGAAGTAAATATCTGGATGGTTTGGGCACGTGGCATGGTCGAGACAAGAATACGGGGCTGATTCACGATTCTGATGATTTGGTGAGATGGCGAAACATGACCGCCCACGCTTATCGGCAAGGCACATAATGATGATGAAACTGGTCTGCTTTCATTAAATTTTCCCTAGTAATCGTTGTTAATTACTCCGGCCGTCCGAGGTATTCGCAAGCTTCGTCCCAGGAACCATATCTGTGCTGCTTCCATGCTCTTCCTAATTTGTTCGTTCATATTCCAAAGTCAATGCCGGTCTCCCTGGCCGAGGAGGTAGCAGCTTTCTCCGTAACCCCGAATACTCTCGTGGTTGACGTGAGCGCACGAGAATTGGAAGCGGTTCGAGTCGCGCCAGTGACTTATGAGAGTATGGAGCCGGTCGCTCAGAAAGTTGTGACGTGCTGATGAGCGTAATCTAGCTTAGGAATCAACATACAGCTGAAAGATGCTGGTGTTGACCGCAATATCCTGAAACAGTATGGAAACGCGGAAAAATAAATAATATTCCACAGTCACCGCCATAAAGCAGAACAGGTTCGATATAACATTGCAATACTTTATTTCTGACATATGAAAATTACTTATTACTTAAAATATGTGTAGCTTTTATGTGACATTTTCTTCTCTCTTAACCTGGTGGAATATATATCTGGATATTCAAATTATAACCTTAAAAATGTGATATAAATTGCAATAACAATGTCATCGTCTTGTAACCTGTAAATATTGTTGTTAAGAATGCCAAGAGTGTTAAGCACGTAACGTAACGGTGCAGACGAAGACGATGACGTCGTAAGGACAGTTTAAAGATGACCGCTCCACTTTTTACATGCACATAAGAGGAGTAGCGTTCTATTATCCGTTTAAAAAATATATATAATTGAAGGAGTGAAACCTATAAAAATTCATCGGCGAATGAAAGTCCAGTATGGTGATGCATGCTGTCAGTCCAGCAAGTGTATGGGTGGATTAGGAAGTTTCTTCTTCTTCTTCTTCTTCTTCTTCTTCTTCTTCTTCTTCTTTCATTCGCTTGAAATACATATATAACTGCAATTTTGTTTTCTGTATGAATCCAACAGTCTTTTTTAGTTCACTCAGAAGTCCATAGAGTTTATCTTCCACTGTTGTCTCTCTAGGCCAAAATGTTCGCCTGGATATGTTGTAGCTTGGGCAGTCTTGAAGTATGTGCTCTGCTGTCTGCTGCGCCAAATCACATGTGCACATGGCTGAGTCACCAATCTTGAATTTTGTATACACGTGGTTGCGCAATCTGTTGTGTCCTGTTCTAAGGCGCAGAATAATGACTTGTTCTGGTCTGTTTCAAAACGGCGTGACTTCTGTGACAGACTTTTCAGGACCGGGTCAGGCACGCCGAGTAGTGATCCAAAATAATTGTTTTCTACAGGAATCCAAGCACTTTATCGGCGCTGGAGGACTTGTATTGAACGCACGCACGCACGCACGCGCGCGCACACACACACACACACACACACACACACACAAGCACACACACACACACATTTATGGTTTTCATTTGAAGCCCCCTCGCATATTGGAAGCAATAATCTGCCATCAGATTTGAAGGAGAATTGACGGACTTTGTGGCAATTGAAACAGGCGTCACAATAGGGTCTGAACACATTATAAATTTATTCTAAACAACATGGTGGAGGACATGAAAATATTTACTAATCGTTCTTGTAAAGTATTAGAGGAGATGAAAGACAAACCCCTTGTAGACAACAAGGTAGGGGAGATGAAAGTAGCATGTAAGCCTAGACAAAGCAAAAGAGGATATCGAATGAATCAATCAATCATGTGCCATGCCGGAAAGCGTCGGCGGTCATGACTCGCCATTTCACTCGATCACCAGCTCAGTGTTCCTGTCTCGACCATGCCATGTGGCCAAGCCATCCAGGTATTTTCTTCTCGGTCTTCCTCTTGGTATGTTCTCTTCGATCTTGCCAGTTGTCACTAAGTTCTCCAATCCATTTCTTCTCATAATATGTCCAAAAAATTTTGACTGTCTACGTCTAATTTCTCTAATCAATGTACGATTGTCATTTGTCTTCTATAGTACTTGGTCATTGGTTTTTCTGTCTGTCCATGGTATTCTTAGCATTTTCCTCAGAAACCACATTTCTGCAGCCATCAGATGTTTTTCAGCTTGACTGCTCATTGTCCAAGTTTCACATCCATACAAAAGAACAGGCTCTATGTAGCACCTCAACACTCTTTTTCTCGTTTCAATTGACATCTTTTTATTGGTCAGAATGTTTTTCATCTTGCTAAAGGCTACTTTCGCCATGGCTATTCTTGTTCTAATCTCTTCAAGGCATCTCCCATCAGATGTTATTACTGTTCCGAGATAATTGTACCGATTCACTTGTTGAAGAATAGTGTAGTATTTCGTTCTTCCTAGTAACTACCATAACCTGTGTCTTTTTACAATTTACTTCTAACCCCAGTCGCTCACTGTGTACAAGTGAGTACTACTAATTGTTGCAGATCCTGCGCATTGTCTGCAATCAATACTGTATCGTCTGCATATCTAATGTTATTGATGATATTGCATGATTAATGTTATTGAATTAGTATACAAATTATTCTAGACAAACTAATGCAATAGGTTATTGTAGTGTACAAACAATTACAGACAGCGTCACGGTGGAGATTAAAGTAGAATACAAATAATTGCCAGCAAAGCAGTGGAGAGATGAAAATAGAAAACAACCATTCTAGATAAGGTTATGGAGGAGATTAAAGTAGCTCTGCTGGTTTTCTAGTGACGATTACCTGTATTTTTCGTGGCTGACTTTTGTGTTGGCATTCTGGCAGCGGCATTATGCATAGTATACCTGTGCGGGCTGTTGATTTGTCGACTCCTGTCTATTCACTTTTCACATGGGACAGTGAGGAGCATTTTGTGTTATATTCATTGGCACAGAAACGGAGCATAACGAGGCGACTCTTTGACGTGAAGTTGGAACCACGAATAAATAACTAACTAACTAAAGTAGTGTGTACACAATTCTAGACAAAGTTGTAATCTAAAAATGTCTTTTTTGCTTGTCCAACCTTATCGATCGGATTACCTTAGAAAAGATAAGTGTTCCTTTGTGTTATCTGCGTGGTATCCTTTGATATTGTTCTTCCGTTGACAAAGACTTCGGTCGAAACGAGCGGCTATATTTGTGTGTGTTTCTCCCTTCGTCGAGCTTTTCATTCATACTTCGTGGTTTTTCTTCTGACTCCCTGGGATCAGCAAGCCCACATTTTCTACACAATTTTGGATTCTTTGTATTTCAGTTATTGCAATGTATCTGTGTCTCACAATCATTATGTTTTGTTTCTGAATTTCTCTATCTCCTCTTATATCTTTGTTAATCTAATGTTTTTAACATTTTTGTCCTCTTTTCAATCTTACTTATATGTTTTCCACAAGTGGGAGGTGATCTTTGTTACAATCAACGCCATGCATTGTCTTCACGTTTCACAATGCATTACTAACTCTTTTACTAATCTGTATGTAGTAAATTTAGTTGAATGTTTTCTTGTCGGGTCTTTTCTGCGCTAAGTCGTCTCTTTTGTTGTTTAAACCAGGTGGTTGCAGTCTCATTATCAATTACTTTTGCCAATTCTATCAGGTTTTCTCCGCATTCGTGTTTTATTCCTAATATAGTAACCTACTACATCTTCCATTCATTCCTTTCAAACTTTCACTTTTGCGTTGATATCTTCAAGTGTAGACACTACTTTAGTTAGTTAGTTATTTATTCGTGGTTCCAACTTCACGTCAGAGAGTCGCCTGGCGAGGAGTGGTTACAAGTGCCAACATATTTCTGTACGTCCTTTTCAGTAGACAGAAAATGCAGACAAGAAATTCCGGCTGCTGTGGAGGCGGAAGTACAAGCGTTGATTTTCGAGAATTCGCTAGACGGTTATGCTTCATTTACAGATGGGTCGGTCGTCCGACATGTGAGAAGCTCATGGGCCTTTACGGCTCGGGCTGGAGGGAGAATTGTGAAGGAGGACTCTGGTGCTTTTGCTGAGACCACAAGTAGCCTGACTATGGAAGTCATGGCAGTAAGTAAAGCAATAACATGGCTAGAGACACAGACATTCACTAGAGCATGTTTCCTTAGCGACTCAAGGGGATAGAGATGGGTGGATCCGAAGAGAATGGTTGCTGTCTCTGGAGCGGTTTCGGCTGGCAAAGATTAGTTTCATCTTCGTGCCAGGGCACGCGGGAGTACAAGGAAATGAGCGGGCTGACAAGCTCGCAGGTGAAGCTACTGTGGAGGGCGGACGCGCCATGGACCAGTCTGACATTCTGAATGCTCTACGAGAAGTAAGACTTTTGCGAGAACCAAGTGATGACTTTGAATCTACAACAATGGCCAGACTGCGAGAACATCAAATTAAAAGAGGGGTGGCCAAACAAGAACACTACGCAGGAAGCCAAAGAAGATTGATAAACCAACACAGAACTGGTGTCGTTAGCCGCTACACACTGCGGGATTTGCTGAGGAGGGTATCCGAGCACTTATGAACTGAATGGTTCGATGTGCAATGAGGATGATCTGTCGACTAACTAACTAACTATCTTCATGTACTGGTTTCATCATTTGTTGTTAGGTTTAACAGATCGCTATATCTATTTCATCACGAAATCTGTGTATTTTTCTCCAATTATATTTGTGTCTCTTGTTTATACTTGTATAATATTTACGTGAATCGATTTGCCTTTAATTTGAGCTATAAGTACGATATCTGCAATGCTCCAATAATCATTTTCTGATTGAGCTGTTTCGCCGTCCGTCAGTAATCCTACTAATTTTTCGTGTTTATCACCCCCTGAATATATTATTGTGTGTTTATCCGTTATTACTTTATTAGGTCCACTTCACCTCATCACAGTTATGACTAGAATGTTATTTGTTTTTTAAAATATTTTATATGTGTCATTTGGTTATCTGATATGTAGCATTCCATGAAATCCCGGAAGATAATGAGGTGGTTGCACCTTGCCTCCCAGATCCACACGGGGGTATGATGCCTCTGCCTTTGACAACAATTTTCGACCGTCAACAACACAAAAGCACATACTCGGATGAGGAACATGTGTAACAATCTGATGTCCATGAAGTCGGGAAACGAGTCTTGGTGACGTTACAGGCTTTCTATACAGTTGTGTGCCAGCGCATCATAGAACTGAGATACTAAGATTAGACAGAAAAGCAGAGGCTAACCAGGCATGTTAGAATATTAGTTAGTTAGTTAGTTAGTCGCAATTCCAACTTCACAGCAACGGGTCGTCCTCATTATGCTCCGTTCCTGTGCCAGTGAATATCACACAAAACGCTCCCCAATGCCCAATGTGAAAAGTGGAAAAGACAGGAGTCTCGACAAACAACAGCCCGCACAGATACACTGTGCATAATGCCGCCGCCAGAATGTCAACACACCAGTCCCCCACGAAACACCCAATTCATCTCTGATGGAATCGGCAGTCATTTTCCTATCTGGATGTTTCCTAGATGTTCACCTACGCAGTCCACGAACATACAGTTCATCACCGACGGCAGTGGCAGTCAACCAGAAGCCCAGCAGCAACGCATTTCTGCATAACGCAAACAATGGTCAACTCTGGGACATAACCACCTGCCATCGCTCCGAACATGCAGTCACGTTCCAAAAATAAAAACTTGGGCAGATTCAAAAGCACTTCACACGAAACTCACAGGGTCGCGCCACGCACTCACTCTGTATCAGGGCGACGGAACCATCAAGCCTCCTTAGTCGCCTCTTATGTTACCCTGAATGTACTTTGGTATTGCTGTATGGGTCAGAAGCATAAGTAACGACTACAAAAATACTCACAAACTGCACATATTCATTCACTGGTGCTTGTGCAGAACAGGACTAACAGTGTATGATATAATCACTCATTCATAGAACAGGGCTATCAGTGTATGATAGAATCACTCATTCACAGACCAGGGCTATCAGTGTATGATAGAATCACTCATTCACAGAACAGGACTAACAGTGTATGATAGAATCACTCATTCACAGAACAGGGCTAACAGTGTATGCTAGAATCATTCATTCACAGAACAGGGCTAACAGTGTACGATAGAATCACTCTTTCACAGAACAGGGCTATCAGTGTATGATAGAATCACCCATTCACAGAACAGGGCTAACAGTGTATGATAGAATCACTCATTCATAGAACAGGGCTAACAGTGTATGATAGAATCACTCATTCACAGAACAGGACTAACAGTGTATGATAGAATCACTCATTCACAGAAAAGGGCTAACAGTGTATGATAGAATCACTCATTCACAGAACAGGGCTATCAGTGTATGATAGAATCACTCATTCACAGAACAGGGCTAACAGTGTATGATAGAATCACTCATTCACAGAACAGGGCTATCAGTGTATGATAGAATCACTCATTCACAGAACAGGGCTAACAGTGTATGCTAGAATCACTCATTCACAGAACAGGGCTAACAGTGTATGATAGAATCACTCATTCACAGAACAGGGCTAACAATGTATGCTAGAATCACTCATTCACAGAACAGGGCTACCAGTGTATGATATAATCACTCACTCACAGATATGGTGGAGGATTAGACTTACTGCAGCGAATCAAAAGGGAAAGTTGTGAGGAATCGGCGCTAGCGTTAGATTGGACCCATATTGAGAACAGTTGATAACGGTCAAAACTGTCATTTACTGCGTATAAAGTACCTTGTGGTGTATGGCAGGGAGGTCTTGAGCCTGAGGCTGCCTGGCTAGAGCAGTCGCCGCGAACTGTGCAGGATAGGGTTTCGTGTTTGCCACCGACAGAAACAAATCCACACCTTACCGAGGATTCGAAGCGGGTCTCCCGAAGGAACAATCAGCATTCTAGCCACTCGGCCAGCCACTCCTCCAGCTTGATAACGGTGTAAGTAAAAAATCCTTTCTCTGAAACCCGCAGGGTAAACGAAACAGAAGGGGGTAAAAAACCATAGGGGGAAATAGAATTAGAGACAGAAATGTATAATATGGGGAGGGCATGCGGGGAGTTGCAGGAGATAAAAAAGCATGGGAGATTTAGCACGACCTGGTTGCAGGATGTATGCTCCAATGGTTGATAAAGAGCAGAAGACAAATAGAACATAAAGCTGAGAATCTCAGGGACCCCATAGAACAGCAATGACACGTGCTGTAAGGAAGTATTATGACAAAAACAGCTGTTCCTCATATGATTGTCGTAATTCTGTGACCACGTTATGAAAATAGAAGGTGTAAAAGAACTATGATGACACCCATGAAGACTGGAGGTGCTAGACAAAAGGGAAACAGGATACGTAGATTGGCAAATTTGCACACACACACACACAAAAAAAGCTATCAGCAGCCGAACTTAACCAAGAACGGGAAAAAAAACGGTTGCTGTTTTACAGTTGTAATCAGTGGCGGACTGGCCAGGGTGTCAACTTTCCTGATGGTTGGTGGGCCGTGTGGACCCCTGGTGATGAGGGCTTCTGTAAACAGATAATATGTTCATCATCATCATCAAGTGCCGTGCCAGCTGGCGTAGGCGCTCATGGCTCTCCACAGATCTCGGTCTTTGGTTTTCTGGATCAACTCTGCTGCTGATATTCCTCCATGCCACCGTCTCAATCCATCCAGCATCATTTCTCTTGGTCTGCCTCTGCCTCTCTTCCACTCGATCTTTCCAGTTGTTACGATGTTCTCCAATGCCTCTCTTCTCATCACGTGACCGAAGAAAGATGTTTGTCTCTGTCTTATTGTTGTATATAATGTTCTAGTTTCATTAGCCTGTTTCAGGCAGTCATCGTTAGTTACTCTGGCAGTCCAAGGAATTCGCAACATTCGTCCCAGGAACCACATATCTGATGCTTCTAATTTCTTCTTACTTTGTTCATTTACATTCCAAGATTCACTGCCATACAGCAAAACTGGTTCTACATAGCATTTCAGCTCTCTCTTTCTTACATTCAGTGATAGTGACTTATTGCACAAGATACTCTTCATTTTCTGAAATGCGGCTTTTGCCTGCCCTATTCTGCTCCTAATCTCTGTTGTACATCTTCCATCTGATGTTATAAATGCCCCTAGGTATCTAAAATTATCCACTTGGTTAAGGATTTTTCCTTCTATTTCTATGTCACATTTTGGTGTCACCATTTTCTTTGATATTACCATTGTTACTGTTTTCTTGATATTCAAGGAGAGTCCTTTCCTTGCACTCTCTGTTACTACAACGTCTAATAATTGCTGTAGGTCTGTTGAATTATCCGCCACCAATACTGTGTCATCTGCATAGCGTATATTATTTATATTATAACCTCCAACTAGTATTCCTGGCATCTCTTTGATCTCTCTCATTATTACTTCGCTATACAGGGAGAAAAGATCTGGTGACAAGACACACCCCTGTCGTACTCCTAGCTTTATCTGTTCGTAACTACCCTCTTTATTTCCCATTTTAATTGCTGCTACTTGGTTCCAGTAAACATTCTTTATTATTCTTAAATCTTTTCCATCAATGTTGATATCTTCCAACATTTTAATCAGTTCATCATGTTTTACTTTATCAAATGCCTTAGTATAATCTATGAAGCACAAATATATGTCTCTCTGTTTCTCTATTGACCTTTCTATTAGTGTCCGTAATGTATAAATTGCATTGTTTGTGCCCTTTCATTCCACAAATCCATACTGTTATTCACTAATTTCCATTTTTATTTGCTTTTTGTTTCTTCTCATTATGATTCTGAGTAGAAGCTTAGTGATATGGTTTATGAGGTTAATTGTACGAAAATCTTCACAATCAATTGCTCCTGGTCTTTTTGGTATAGCTATAAATACAGATTTCAGCATATCACTGGGTAAATATCCACTACTGTAAATATCATTCAACATTTTGGTTAATATATCTACTCCAAATTCTCCCAACACTTCTAATTCTTCTATTGTGATTTCATCTGGCCCAGCTGTTTTTCCTTTCTTCATACGTTTCATAGCGTCAGCGACTTCTTCTTTCAGAATAGGTGGACCTTCTAAGTTACTATCTTCTGTTAATTCTTCCCTTTCTCCGTCATATAATTCTCTTATATACTCATTCCACCTCTTCATTATAGCACCTTCCTCTAATAATATCTTTCCTGTTTTTGATTTCAAACACCCTGTATTTATTCTTATTTTTCTTCCTGTAAGCTCACTGATTTGTCTGTACATATTTTTTGTATCATTAATGGAATTTAATTCAATTTTTTTGCATTGCTCGTTTAACCAACTTTCTTTAGCCTTCCCACATTTATCTTTTATTTCTTTATTTATCTTAGCGTATTCTTGTTTGTCATTTTTACTCTGTTTTCTTTTGTCCATCAGTTTTAAGATTTCTTCATTCATCCATTTTTTCTTAGCTATTTTGCCTCTCTCCGGTAATACTTCTTTGCTAGTTTGATGAATGGAGTCCCTTAACATTTCCCATTGTTCATTTATATTCTGTATTTTAGCTATCGCATTGTACCTATTTTTCACAGTCACTCTGTATTGTTCTTGCAGTTCTTTATCTATTTTCAGAACCTCTTTATTAAGTCTCATGTTCTTAACCATTTTTTCCCCTCTCTTTAATCTTACTTTTATTTGTCCACATAGTGGTACATGATCACTATTACAGTCAGCACCAGGCATTGTCTTTACATTAATGAAAGCATTTCTATATCTTTTATTAATTAGTATGTAGTCAATTTGGTTGCGTATTTTCTTATCAGGGCTTTTCCATGTGTACAGTCGTCTTTTATGGTGTTTAAACCATGTGTTTCCAATTATCATATCATTGATATTTGCCCATTCTATTAGCTTTTCCCCTCTTTCATTTCTTGTACCTAAACCATAATTCCCCACTACATCCTCCATTTTCCCCTTTCCTACTTTTGCATTAAAATCACCAAGTATTATTTTTATTTCTTGTGATCCAATTTGAGCCATCACCATTTCTATTTCGTCGTAAAAGTGTTGTATTTCTTCATCACTACTGCTTGTTGTTGGTGCATATACCTGTATAATATTTATGTCTATTGGTTTGCCTTTGATTTTTACCATAACTACTCTATCTGAAATACACCAGTATCCATTAATTGACTTGGCTGTTTTTTCGTCTAATATTATTCCTACACCTTTTTCATGTGTATCCCCTCCAGAATAAATTATTGTGTGATTGTCAGCTATAATTTTGCCCGATCCCTTCCATCTCATCTCACTAACGCCTAGTATATTCATTTTCATGCTATCCATCTCTCTTAGAACATTGGTCAACTTTCCTAGCTCATTTAATGTCCTAACATTCCATGTTCCTACTCTAAATTTATTTATTTTAGTTATGATTTTGCCATCAGTAGCTGGATGACGGTCTGGTGTCACCTGTGGCTCATGACTGTCCCTACCGAACGAGGATGTCCTAAGACAGCCATTAACGTCGTTCACTAACTCTGATATATGTTTTGCCATGAAGTCTTGGGAAGATAATGTGGTGGTTTCCCCTTGCCTTCCACATTCACATGGTGGTCTTTTTACCTCTGCCTTTGACAGCCATTTCCGACCGTAAGGATAAGTGAGTGCCCTGCTCTGCTCAGCTGCAGAGTTGTCCACTTATTCCGGTGGATACTCGGTCCCCAGAGCTGTGTTAGCCACACCGTGGCGTGTTTCCATCCTCTACCACGGGGAGGTGCAGTTGGGATTTTCCCTTCCTAAAGTTATGGTCTATGACCAAAACTCTCCAGTACTTTTAGAGTTACAGATGTTAAAATCCTTTTAGTAGCTTTATCTCCTTGCAACCACTATATTTAGACATAGGCCTCCATTGGATTAAATCATTCATCATACTGCATATGATTAATGGCTTCGTTTGATTCTGTTCTGACATACATTTCGTAGACCTAAAACCTCATTCATACACATATAAACCTCATAGTTTGATTCTCTACTGACATCCATTTCGTAGGCAGACACCAATGTGGTTCTCATAAATCCACATATAAACCTCATAGTTTGATTCTCTACTGACACCCATTTCGTAGGCAGATACCAATGTGGTTCTCATATATACATATATAAATCTAATAGCTTGATCCTGAAGTGTGCCTATGCGTGCCCCTGCCCTTCACCGATCCGACGAATGCCACGGATTGATGTGTGAGATTATTCTTATCTGTAGCTCAACAGGTACCGACTCAGAATGTAACCAGATTTATGTCTTTGCTAGACTTCTTCATTTAGTAAACACAATTGTTGAGCAGTAACTGTTTGTCTGAATCCCACTCTCAGGTATGCAGAATTCTTTACACCCGGAAGAACTTGTCTGTTTGTTCAGCTGGTCTGGCTCTGGTTTTCTCCGCACATCTGGTAACAATTTCTGATACTGTTTTCTGTGGGCTGACATTTCGTGTTCACTGACTGAAGTACACAGCGTATGATGCCAGTGCTCTGGTTGAGCTTACCTAGAGAATATTTCTGTCATACTTCTCTAGCCCAAAACAGTAGATTATCTTCCCACTGTGCTGCTGGGGTCGCCGACAGAGAGCGCTGATTTATACTGATACACGGGTGCGGTGTTGACTAAGAGGTTGCCGTGTGCGTCTCGGGTTCAAACATTTCATTTTACAATCATAGTTTAGGGCCGGGAATTGTTTTCAAGATCTATAAAATTGTAAAGAGATCACACTTTATTGCCTGGGTAGTAATACTGGATACCCAAACATCTTGGATAAGGGCTAAAACAGAAAGTTTCATTTGTAAATGGCATACTTAAAAAAAACAAAACTATACAGCAGTTTAAAATTATAAAAGATTGGCCGTAAGATCGCTGAAATGGAACATGTTTAGGAAATAAAGCTTCTCCACAAGTAGACCGAGTTCGTTACTTTGTGCAGTATCTGCCAAAAATAAAATACACCCGTCTAATATATTCACATGCATATCGAAGCCGCCACACTGACCTCTGAGGTACAGTGTATAACTATTTATGACCATTACCTTCGTAATATAATAAAATGACTAAGGATGTAGAAAAGGAAAATATAGAGCTTCAGTGAGATCCATATGGGGATATTACTTTAATTCTTAATCATCTTCATCATGTGTTTTACCAAAAGGCCTCGGTGCCCATATCTCTTCCCATAACTCGGTCATTGACGTCCCCGATCAACTATATTGATGACACTGCTCCATGCTATCGGCTTAGCCCATGATGCATCATTTCTCTCGGTCTGTCTCTGCCTCTTCTACTGCTGATATTTTCAGTTGTCACAGTGTCCCCAATGGCTCAGTTCGCATTATATGACCAAATGATGCCGTTTGCCTCTTTCTTTTAGTTGTGTATAATAATTGTTTGTATAGTTCGTTATTCAAAACAGAATGCACCCTTTTGTACAGCTTCCCATGTAAATCTATGTTATACCGGTAAATCGCCCATGCATTTAGACTGCTTAGCGTATCCGATATTGATCTATAAATACACATTTAGCATTCGTATCGAACAGCATCAAGTGTTTATTTTACAAAATACATTATAATTAGCTGGACTTCCATTGTAGAGCAGATTCTAAATATTCTAGATGTAAAGCGGTTACTCCCTACCACAAATACAATGTGCTTTTCACTATTCTTTCAACGAGTTTGACTGGAAAAAGTCATTGTGACTTTTCTGTAGTTGTGAAGATCTTCGGCTTGTTGTAAGGATCATAGGGCCCCCCCCCCCCGTCCTCACTCCCCCTCCCTCCACCCCCTCTCCAGCATGCATCTTATTTACGAAGCTTATGACGCTCATTTTGCTTTTGACCTAAGGTTGAATATTTTTGAGGTATATAAAAACACAGTTATGCCCTTGTCCGGGTCCTGCTGACAAAGACGCGTCTCCACCCCCACGTGAGATATCCTTGATAGACATTAATCTAACCAAAAAAAAAAGCGTTGTCCAAGGACTCAGCTGTGATGAAGCCTGCAACGTACTACACATATTGCAAATAACGCGACTTCAGGAAAGTCAGTCATTCACTACGATGACGATAGACAACCAGCACCTACTGCACTTACCGCAAGCATGCTGGGATTGAGTGTGTGGCTTTCAGACCAGGATGGTCCAAGTCATCGATAATCCCTAGCTTTTCACGTCGCAAAAGAACAAACAACTCGATTATTTCGTTTCTTATCTTGTCTATTCTTGTAGATCTCTTGCGTTTTAATTATTCTTTGGGACGAGTCTATGTTATGGTTGGTATTGTCCGGTTTGCTATGTAGGCTTTCTGACACTTTGGAACGGCCATATTAAATACATTGATAATGTTTTCATGTGACAAGCTTAGGAAATTGTCTTAACAAAAAAGGCAACGTGCACAGCAGATTCACGAAAGTAGAATCATTGAGGCAACATTGGCTTGAAAGGCTCCATCCTGTTTTCTGCGAATGTTTTGTATGGTTTAGTCAGTTATTTCTATGAGTGAATTTGCTCGCTTTGGCAAAGTAGTGATTGAATAAGCTAGTTGCCTGTCCTATATAGGATATCGCAATTAACCCCAGCATTTTTGGCCTTTTGTTATTTACCAGGCAAGTTTACGTTTAGTAGTTTGCCATTGATTTCTGGACGACAGGCTATCATATCATTGTTAAAAATCAACACAAAGCGGTCTGTTTCCGAATTTCCTGAAGCTGATTTCAAATGCTGTATGTGGGATTATGAATGGCGTCTGCTATTCCTACAGACGACAGGTAGTGAATGAATTGTTGCATCTTCTCATGCCTCCTTCAGTTAGTGATTCAGGAGTAGTATTCATTACCAAGGTTTACCGGCACGTGTGGGACTGATCACAGCACCCACCCAGTGTCCAAGGGTTTATACAAATGTGGGCTTAGCGCCACATACCCCATGACCCTTTTGGCGTGCGAAAGGCCCCTTAATGTTTTACTTACTTAACTATAGAAACTAGGGCAGCTCCGTGGCGATGTGGTCAAGCCGTCTGCCTCGGGCTCTGTATGTTGTGGGTTAGATTTCAGGCCGTCCTGGGGGTCGTCGCTGGAGCTACGGAGTTCGTGCTTTGTGCGATGCTTTTGGCAGCCCGCGCTGCGGAAAGAGACTAAGCCATATGGGATAAAAACCCGGTGCAACGAAGTCGATCCTGTCGACCTTTAAGCGAATTTTTTAACTGTAGAATGCCGACATTGGGGAGATGCCGTGCTTTATAGCCTCATTAATTAGATTCAAATGTTCGCGTGTTGTTGCCTAGGCTTCTTTCTTTACTTTCCTAAGTTAATTTCTTAACTGAAATGTATTTTGTTGTTTGTGATGGATTTCATCTACTGTGTTTTTCTCTCTTAATTCTATAACGATCATGTTAATATGGGTGGACTTAATTCAAATGGTACGTGTTTAACATTCTTCTTATTTCCCTCCTACTGTTTCCTCTTCTCTTCACCCCTTCCTCCTCTTTCATCTTCTTCCTTCAGGACTGGTAGTGGATATAGGCTTACAACCAAGCATACCAAGCCCTTTGTCGGCCAGTTCATGGTTGGCTGGATGTTGGCTGATTGTTTCCTACAGCATGAAGTGGCCATTCTCAGACCTACCCTCTCTGGTGACCCTTTACGACCTGCTCAAGGGGTTACAGTTTTATCATTGTTTTACTTCCCATATACGGCCAACGGTAACACTCGGGGATTAGCCTCCCCTGGGTAGAGTTAATGTGTTATGCATGTTGTCCCCCTTTACTGTCAGGTCAGTTTCCTGAGTGCCCTATATGAAATTATTCCTATTGTCTTTCTCGTATCAATTCAGAAGTTGTCTTTTTATTTTCTTAAATGTTTCCTATACAAATAATTATTTTGCTGTTGGCATTGTCAATATCATCCCGGAGACTGCAGCTGAAAACTCCTCAATGGCCATCTGAAAACAGAGCCATGCATTTATACCTATGCAGTGAAAATCTTCTTTTGTGTCTCCTCCTTTTGTGATATTCTCTTGATGACATTCTCCAGATTAGATATTTGTCTTCTTTTTGTCAATTTGCCTTCCAATTTATTCTCCATTATACTTTTGATCTGGGCATTAGTTTTTTTTGTTTTTTTTAATACACGGAAATTTCTTGTTTACTGTTGATGGGGGTCTGCATTGATCCTGTTCTATTCATGCTTCATTGTTTTATTTGCTAGGTATTAGAATGTAAGTTGTTTCTTTGCCTGTTAAAATATGTCATATGATGATAAAATTAATTTGGGCATCTGTGTGCTCTATTCATGTTTCATTGTTTTAGACTAGGAATTAGTCTTTGAGTTGTTTCTTTGCTTGTTAAAATATGCCTTCACTCATTCATTCAGTAGCATGTCCTTTGCAGAACCTCACTCTCATAACAACCTTCAGGAAAACTTCTCGGTCATAAGCAAGATGTCCCGCGTCAGATATACGCTTAATCTGAAGATCATCTGCCACATCCTGCACTCATCTTCTCTTTGGCCTTCCTCTTCCTCTCTTCTCGGGCATATACCCCTCCATGATTGTTATCTCCAAACTTTCATGACGTTTAAGTGACCAAAATATTTCAATTTTCTTTGTTTTATCGTCTTTGGTAGCCAACTTTCTTCAATATTCAGATCTTGTCGTATGGATGTATTTGTTCTGTTCTGTATCCAAAATATTCTTAGAACCCGTCTATAACATTTATAGACAGTAATTTATGCGCTGTTCAGCTTGTTTAGAAAGTGTTCAGGTCTCACATGCATATGTTGCAATGGGAAATATACATGCTCTTAAAAATCTAATTTGTTAGATTTATCTGCCCCACGCCACAATTTATTTAGTTGTTTAATTTTTGAAGAGCAATAGATATTTGTCTTTTAATTTCCTTCATTGTGTCACCATTGTTGGCAATTAATGATTATGTAACTGCGATGGAAGAGTGCGGAGCGGCTGGCCGAGTGGCTAGAACGCCGGACACCCATTCGGGAAACCCGAGTTCGATCCCTCGGTAAGGTGAGGGATTTTTTTCTGTCGGGGGCAAAAAGAAAATTCTAACCTGCACAGTTCGCGGCGACTGCCATAGCCAGGTGGCCTTAATTCCTCAGGCTCAAAGACCCCTCTGCTATACACCGCAGGGTACTATTTTGGCACTAAATGACAGAAATGACAGATGGAAGAATTTTGGGCCACCGAAGCCGATAAATTAGAGAATACTGTTCTGTCTGCCGGCTCCGCTTAGAAGGTGTTACGAATCAGCCTTGCACTGACATTTCCGTTTTATTTTTTTAAAGCTATGAGTTAAGTCGATCAGAAAGCAAGGCAAACAACTGAACGTAAACCTTGCCCGGGAATCACTAACAGTCAAAGAAAGCTGGAGTTCACAGCTACGTCCTGTAAAGGATATGCAACTAGCTTTTTAAAATTATGTCTGCTGAGGGATGAGGTAACGCTATGGCTAGAGGCTCGCCTGCCAGTTCGATTGTCATAGGCTCTAGTCAGCATGGAGTCGGATTGTGACAGATGATATCGGCTTCAACGTCGACTTGGCCTAAAATCGACACCGGGAAATGTTCTGGAAAGTAAAAGTGGCTGGTGTAATACATTAATCACAGAGCGACACGTAGTCTATAAGAATATGGGCTTAGCACCATATACGATGTATTAAGGACGTCCTCTTATTTTGTCTGCTAAAGATGAATATTTGACCGTTGAGACACGAAGAGCATGATTAAAGTCAGATAGAACATTTAACAATACTTTTTACGAAAGAATATAATCTATTTAAAGCAAAATTAACTCTTAGTGTATGCCGTTACACAACAGCCTGTGTAAAAGGAGAATTTCGAGATCAGACTTCATATCAAGAGTGGACATTATTGCTGGAAGCTCATTCCTTCAGATCCACTGATAAGGGAAAATTCCACCACATGTTAAAGCACAGATTACCCAACGCGACTAGCAAAAATAATGGAATGTAAACTCTCTCTCTGCTGGCTGTGGTGTAGTGGGTTCATTCACACACCGGTAAGTCGAACTTAAATGTTGACTTCTTTTTCGGAAAGATATGATCAACTTAAATGTTGACTTCCTTTTCGGAAAGATATGATAAACTTAAAAGTTGACTTCCTTTTCGGAAAGATATGATCAACTTTAAACAAAAAGTTATTTGTTCTTTGCAGGACGATGGGTTCAGTTCCAACTCCAGATTGATTTACTGACTGTACATAAAATCGCACAGTAAAGCCAATAATAACTGGGATTGACTGCAACGACTTGTAAGAGGGAATGCGCTTTTAAAATACAAATCAATACATAAAGAAACAAGTCACCTAGCAAGAACCTGTTGTGCGTTTATGAAGTGCTAAGATCTTCCCATTGTGTGGGCCAGAGTGCACGGAGGAATAGGTCTACCCCTTTCACACAAAAACCCACAAAAGCGGGTATGGAACTCGTATGTAGTCCAACCCCACTCTTTTCATTGACAGCGCCGATAGTTTGCGTAATATAGCTTTCTAGAATCTTCTCGGGATGTGTCGGCTTAATGGCGCAAGAACGCAGCCCTGCTGTAAACAGGCAATACAATCACGTCCTGGAAAAAAAAAACACTCCCCGGATAAACGCAGAAGAAGAAGAAGAAGAAGAAGAAGAAGAAGAAGAAGAAGAAGAAGAAGAAGAAGAAGAAGAAGAAGAAGAAGAAGAAGAAGAAGAAGAAGAAGAAGAAGAAGAAGAAGAAGAAGAATCTTCTCTTCTGGGGCCGCTCTATATGGAGGGTGGTAATAAACCAAATATTGGACCCCTTCAAGCCAAGATTTGGACACATTGTGCTAGATCCATATTGCCATAGACTAATCGGCAATATGTGGCTGTTGTTGTCAATATCAAGCCTGACAACTCTACTTCCCATGCCATTTACGTGTACCTAGTTTAAGCTGGGTCGATGTTGTAGCCCAGGTTAATTTTAAAAGTATTCGCCTCAAAGCAGATTCGAACGCATGACTTCCCGACCAGCAGACAAGTATTTTAACCATTAGTTTGTAATTAACTACGAGCCAATAGTTGACTTTATGAGCAGCGGTAATGTAGTGGCTAGAAGCCCGTCTGCCCCGCCGATGGCCATAGATTAGAATTCGCAATGGGACATATTCTAAGAATGGACCTATTCTTACAGGTCGACCCAGTCTATAATTGCTACCAGGTAATGTCATGGAAACTAAAGGCGGCCGGTGTAATACTGACCATACCACCCACCGACTCTCGATTTGTCAAGCAAAATATGGATTTAGTACCATATGTTCAATGTGCATAAAAGGGCGATGGATTTAGTACCATATGTTCAATGTGCATAAAAGGGCGATGGATTTAGTACCATATGTTCAATGTGCATAAAAGGGCGATGGATTTAGTACCATATGTTCAATGTGCATAAAAGGGCGATGGATTTAGTACCATATGTTCAATGTGCATAAAAGGGCGATGGATTTAGTACCATATGTTCAATGTGCATAAAAGGGCGTTTGCCTGCCTTGTGAAAGTGAAATCACTTTAAGTGAAATTGAATTCATACGGGATTATTTTAGCTACAGCAAGTGTGTCACCGTGTACTAAGAATGAATGAATCACTAGGATCATATAGTGTTTTAAGTTATACCGGTTATATCGGTCTACATGGCTTTAACTTTTGAACTACATAAAGCTGGTCGTATAAATGAAACGCTTGTTTCGGAAGCTACATATCCGTAGATTCATCTCTGTGGTTATTGTTGTATTCACAAACCTGTCATTTAATTACAACGACGTAGAGACGTGTCAATATACACGTACCTGATACTGGCGTTCTGGCTTTTGAGCGTGCACCAGAGTTTGATGGCACTTGTCTTGATGCCATTAGTGTGGAAGCAGTTTGACCCGAATAACTGCTTACGAACGCACTGATCCATTGTTAAATGTTAGTTCCAGGTCCTCTTTTATATAAGACTCTTATTATCCTCTTTTATTCAAGTCCAGCAATTATTGTTTTTTTTTAAATTTAAAAAAAATTTTCTTTTCTATGAAATCTTACGTTCAGTGGTTTCCCATTATGTGAACCGAAGAAATATGGCGATAAGTAGATAGGCTAAGAATCAACTAATGGCAGTTGAAATGTGGTTTCTGAGAAAGCTGGAAATAATACCATCGGCGGTTAGAAAGAACCGACATCACTGCCCTCCGGAAATTCCCATACGTGCTCCGTTATTATCTTCCACAGTCACCTAAGAGTCCCAATAGTGAAGGTACCAGTTGCAGTCTATTTATGTATCCTTCTGGTCTTTCCTCGGAATACTGGTCAGCCAGATCCTCATGTCACCCCCTGTCAAACCATTCTCTCCGAAGCAATAATGATGTGTCTGTTCCTCCACACTATAGACACCATCCCAAAGGGTACTGACCACATCTGCCCTAGAATGCACCAATACCCACCCAGCGGTGCAGACCCAATCAATCTGTTCGTGTGCTCATTGCCCGCCGAACCAACACGTCCTACGGAAAAGATCTTACAGAAGCTCCTTGTATTTCATTATTATTTTTTTAAATTGTTAAATAGCAACATGTCCTTTTGCTCGAAGCACGCTCTGTAAACCCAATACAATCAATACAAGTGTGATGTTTCAAGAAACAATAATGAAACTTTCCACAAAGAAAAACTACCACAGTAAATCAACTAGAGAAATTAAACGTAGACAGACAGGATTGTTTGGACACATTATGAGGAGGAATAGGGTAGTAAGCTTGGTGACAACCGACAAAAATATAATAGTAAATGAGCTAGAGGAAGGCACAGAGATAAATACCATAATAGCTTGGCCACATGAATTATTCAAGATAAGAACACAGATCTAATCCAAGATTCAGATTTCGGCTGGTGAAACATGATCGCGCACGCTTTTCGGCATTGCATATGATGATAATGAATTTGCCAATACTTTCTGAACGGCCGTGTGAAATTGTGGAAACTACCGTTGTGAAAATCAAGGCAAAGTGATCTGCTCCCAACCGGAATATCGGGATGGTTAAAGTGCCCTCAATACCCATAAGCTACATCCGCCTACATACAGAGTTGTTGAAAACAGTAAGCACTTTGTCTCTCAATCTGAAAAACAGTTGTCATATGACCACTCCTCCCGATAACGTTATGACCTACCACATTAAAGTCCCGTAACTTTTCCCACAGCTATATTGGAATGTGTAGTGGGTTATCGTTAGCGTTGTCGGGAAACCTAACTGAAAAGACCACAATTGTTAATTTCGGGGAAACACAGTATTTGTTATCTTTTATTTTTAGAGTTCAGGCGGTGGTATACTTAGGGCAACATTTTTTGATGTGGTGGAATTTGGATCCATCTAAATTATTTCTATTACTTGTCCCCATATGGAAGCTTGAGTACAATTGTTTGCATGATTTATAGAAGCTGTTTTAACATATGACTGTTGTTTCAGAACAATTAGTAAGCACGCAAAACAGAAATCCTTTGAGACCTCAGAGATGTGATTTTACAGAAGAATGTTGATATTTCTTTAGACAGTCAAAACCAGTAATCTAAATGTTTTGAAAGAGGCTACAACCCAAAGACAACTTATCACAAACATATTAAAGGAATTTTTTGTGTGTGGGACCGGGGGAGGGTGCGTTTGGATTATGAGGAGAGAGAAACTGGAATATTTTTGTCAGGTCGTTTGTTAATAAACAGAAAGGTGTGAGCATACAAACTGACACATGCTGTTGGAGATCGCAAGATGTGGACTAGCATGATCGCCAACACCAGTCGACAAGGCACTTGATGATGACTCTGATGATGATGACGTGATCGATGGCTTGTATTCGACATTCGCTATTAAGTGAATAGGACAGTTAAAGTTCTCAATCTTGAGTCAAAGTATCACCTAGACTACATTGAGATTGTCTTTGTGTAGTATATTCTTGCTAACATTTGTTTATCTGATTTTAGTCTCCCTCTTGGTCTATAGCCGGAGCTTCTTTGATTTTTAGGAAGCAAGAAGTAGCTCATTAGACGTGGTTTTCATATGATATCTTACCCACTTTGTTTGCTATCTCTCTTTTGCATTCAATGTAGGGAACTGTGCCTCGATATTTCCAAAACTATTTTGATGTTTCGCCGGCTACTCTGTCAGCTGGTTTTTGTTCATGATATAATGATTTAAAAAGAACATCAAATGTTTTGAAAGCATATCTTTCTTAAATCTTGTCGGATGTCTGGATTGATGGTCCATTCCCAAAGAGAGAAAGGATACTAAGTTCCTCTTTCCCAATGTGATCCGGCCCGTTTAATTATGTTAACCTGTAATGGTTCAGTTGTTTGAGTCCATAAATAGAGTTTCAGAGAAGCAAGGAATACCTATAGAAAAACAATTACAAGTATTTCCCCTTTATACCCAAAATCCTATTTTGGTGGTTTCATGCCTCTCCTCTCTCAGTTAACCTAATTTTATCTAGTGTTGTTAAAACAATTGACTATGACAAGTAAAAACACTTAATAAATGACATGGCCTCATTTTTATGATTTAATAAACATAAACTTAGGTGGTAAGCATTGCATTCAAAAAAATTATAATCTTATTCATTCAATAAGGACATATACATCTAATGATAACAATATATCATTTATGTGCTACACATATTGGGTATATCACCAACAATATCTCTGTTGGTCAGTTACATATACTGCTCATCTTCAAGTGGCATGAAGATAACTGAAATAAAGAAATATGTACTATGGTCCACTTCCAGGTTTGTGAATCCCCCTGGCTACAATCAATGGATGTATGTTGTTTTCTTCTTCGTGTTGATCTGTTCCAGGACTGAGCAGAATGTTGGCTCTATTTCTTCTTTGCTAAATAGACTAAGTAAATGTGGATACTGTCCTTTGCAGAGGAAATCTTGCAGGTGAATAGCTGCCTGCACTACTCTATCAAGGGCATCACTCTACAAGGTGCTAATTCAAAGTGCTGGATTCACAAAGTGCTGCATTCAGCCTAGTCAGGTCTGGATCTAGCTGTAATTAGCCACTATCTGAAATTTCAGCAATCAACATACATCTAATCATACCATCAATATGACATTAGAAATTTCATGCTGCACTTTTCAAGAAAAACAACAGGTGAAATCAATAAAAGGAATCGTGTTTCTAGAGAACAATAAACATAGGATAAAGATAGTCATGGTGTTCTCAATTAGTTATCACCAACATAATTATTTGCTCTCCATCCCATCTTCCACTAACAGGTGTTCAACGTTTAAACTAGCAAATGCGCAGTTTAATCTTCACCTATGCCTGTCCTCAGGTCTCTAGTTTAAGTAATACCTTGATTGATTTGGAATGTGACAATTATGTTGACCATCCTTTTCTGTATCTAGTTATCATCTCTCCATCTTCTTCCATTAAAGAAAAAGGTCCCATACATTACGGGTTTTAAAAATCAGTATAACCAATGTAAGTACATTGTGGTCTCAAGTCTTGCATATTATTCAGGTGAATTCTTTTCTGATCAAAAGATTCAAGTCGAGTATCTTCCCTCCTGTTCACGGTGTCTATAATATATTTTTACCTTATTTATCATCATCATAATCATCATTATTATCATCATCATTGTTATTACAATCATCATCATCATTCTCATCATTATCCTTATATAATTATCATCATCATCATTGTTATTACAATCATCATCTTCATTACAATCATCATCATCATTATATCATCATCATCATCATCATCATCATCATCATCATCATCATCATCATCATCATCATCATCATCATCATCATCATCATCATCATCATCATCATCATCATCATCATCATCATCATCATCATCATCACAGTCAACATCTTCATTACAATCATCAGGACACTAGCTCATATGGTGTAACATTAGTAATCTATGATACAAAATGGGATTTTGCTTAAGACACAAAACCAGATGCATGCAGTGCGCGTGATGTAATATGCGTTGTGTCGTGCTTAGGACACAAACCGAGATGATGGTACCATGAATGATATATTATAAAAGCGGTGTCATGCGTTGGAGTGCACTAAATAATTAATTAGTGATTGGGGTATGTCGAACATATTCTCTTGTGATAGACAGGAAATTGTACAGCAAAGTGGCCTTCTATCATGAGATTGATAGCTAGCTTATACCATTCTCAGCATGTCTCTGCATCTCACTTATACTCATTCATCAGCCATAATATTCATATGTGCATGGATGATCATTTCACAATCATTCATCAGACACAATCATATCTGTATGGATGACAATCAAGTATTGTATGTGCTTTACCCATGATAAATTCACAGATTCGACATCCAATTACATTACAATGAAATCTCATCATTCCACCACCCTTCATCAGAATTTATAATATTTTCCTGGATGATAATTAGTCATTAATACTCATGTGGTTCACAAATGATACACTCACATTTGTTTAACAAAACTGAAATGACACATGACTCACCACAGACATGCTCTCTTCAATGAATAGACTTGTGTTATCATCAGGCCTACTTATGATATTCAAAAAGGATGATTCCTCATGTTTAACAATAATGAAAATACACATGGATCACCACATGCTCTCATCAATTACATGGAATTATGTGATATTTAAGGCAAAATTATGAGAGTCACAAATGATCATTCCTCATGGTTAGCTATAATGAACTCACACATGGATTATCACATGCTTTCATCACATACATAGATTTATGTGACATACACATTAATCCATCATGAATCATAACCAGTCTTTCATGGCAGTTGATTAAGCATTATTATTTGGCACAAATATTAATTCCAGATGTTTAATAACATTGAAAATGCATTGCCTCAACACAAGTGTGCTTTAACCCAACACCCACAATTATGATCCCTATGAAAATCTATTTACATCTCAGATGCTCCTGTACTTGTGTTACACATTACACTAATTTCTGTTACCAGTGTTGGCACAAGTAAAATAGTTCTTTTTACTGAACTAAGTATTCTTAGCCTTCTTAAATCTTAAGTTACTCAACAATTTCTAAATTGCTGCTGACTGAGTTTAACTTCTTAAGAATACAATGCACAACTAGATCTAATGATTCACATTAAATAAGTTGTTAACTAGAAGAAAAGGAAACTCACTGAGTTGTTATCTTTGACTATGATAACTGAATATATTATTTAGTTTCACTAAATTAATTTCTTAAGAACTAACCACATGACATTAACACGTCGACTTACCAACTCTTCTTCTGGGAAAAAGGCTCACAGACTAAACTAAACTAATATAAAATATAGCATTATTTACCTGCATTCCCTTGAATGGCTCTAAACACTGACACTGGTTTCAGACTTTAGGACTCAGCGTTGTTCAACTTCGCTGTAGGCTTCTACTTCTGTTGTCTTTTATTAATGGATGTGAAATCGTTTGTTCATTTGTAAATGTTGCCGGCCGTCCCTCAATGCCTTCTATCTCGCGTCTTGTCTTTGCGTAAAACAGGAAGAAGTTTACTTGTGCGCCATCTTTTATATTCGTAGATCCAGTCCGTTTTTTTCACGTATTCGCTCCGATTCGTGATCTGTGCGGTTTTCATCTGGGCGGTGTCGATTGACTCTTTTCCCCCCAGGTTGAAATCATGCCGGTGGTGATTGCAGTTTATGTTCTCGTACAATGGGGTTGGATTTGAGGAGATCTTGACAGCTAATAACGGCTTGTGAGACAGTATACGACATGGCTCCCCTCTCAGACTGTTGTTCGCTTGAAAATCTGTAACTTCGAGCAATCTTAACAAGCTGATATTTCCTCTAATCCTTTCTATTCCCATTCTTTCCTTCATCCTCTGATTCTTGTACAGAATCTTCAATAGGATGTCTGCTGAGAAAATCTGCTCCTAAATTAATCGTTCCTGGGACATATTCTACTTGAAATGAATATGGTTGTAGGAGTAAAGGCCATCTAATTAGTTGAGCGTTTAAGTTTCTGGATGCTGCCAGGTACGTGAGAGGTTGATGATCGCACTGTATTGTAAAATGTTTCCCATACAGGTATGCCTGGAACTTCTCTACTGCCCAAACTAAAGCTAAACATTCCTTTCCGATGGTAGAATAGTTGCGTTTGGCTGAATTCAATTTTCTACTCGAACAGGCAAATGGAAAGAGCATTGATTGATCCTCATCCATTCCTTGTGGTAAGGTGGCACCAATTCCTATGTTGCTTTCACCCGTCTTAAGTATCCATGGACGTGTTAGATGTGGCAGATGAAGAACTGGTTTAGCTGTTAAAGCTTTCTTTAACTCCGCGTATGCTTTCTCGCAGTCAGCAGACCAAACGGCATTCCCTTGTTCCCCTTTCCGAGTTAGATTTGTCAACGGAGGTGCGAGGGAATTGAAGTTTGGGATGTATCTTTGGTAAAATTCGCAGAGGGATACAAAGGATAGAACATCCTTTTTGGTTCTGGGTCGAGGTGCATTCCTTAGTTTCTTCACATTACCATCATGAGGTTGCATTTTGCCTTGAGATATTGTGTATCCCAAAATATCTAATTGCATGAACCCATTCTGGCACTTCTTTGATCTTGCTGTTAACCCCATTTCTTTCAGGCGCGTGAACAGTATTTTCAATGTCTCATAATGTTTCTCGAATTTTTCTGTAGCAATCAGGATGTCATCCATGAAGTTGCTAAGACGTGGATTGTCCATTGGTCCTAAAAGTTTCCTCGTCATGCGAGTGAAGACACTAGGCGCATTGCTTAATCCGAAAGGAAGAACGTTAAATTCGTAGTGTCCATCAGGAGTGCTGAAGGCTAACCATGGACTTACTTCCTTTTTCACTGGGATTTGATAATATCCTTTGCAGAGATCTATTTTTGTGAAGTATTTTGCTCTGTTGAGGCTGGTGAAAAGTTGATTTTGATCTGGCAGTGGTTTCTGTTGAAACTCTGTTACAGTGTTTAGCTGCCTATAATCAATGCATAATCTATGTTCACCACTGGGTTTCCTCAATAAAACTACACTTGCATTATAAGGAGATTTGGAAGGTGATATTATCCCAGCTTAAAGCAGTTGTTGAATTTCGTCTTTGAGAGGTGTGGCTTTGGCGTATGGAACAGGGTAGGTTTTGACTCGTACAGGTGTTGGATCCTTCAATTTCATGTCGAATTCTTCAAGATCTGTCACTCCTGGCTTGTCGATTAGTATCTCTGTATAATTCTCTAAGCACTTTCGAATCTGCTGCTGCTGCTGATCCATCGTTAATGTTGGGCCAACGTCGGCATCTCGATAATTCTCGAAGAACTGCAGAGGATACTCCACTCCCATTGAGTTTCCATGTTCAACTTCTGTTAGTACGGCCATTGCTATCAAATGTTCTGTCTCGGTTGTGAGTCTCTGGTTTTACTTTCATAACACGTTGAGATGAAAGATTTTCTCGATCCTCTTTCTAGAGATCTTGTAGTTTGTTCTGGAAATTTTCTCCTTTACTTTATAAGGTCCTTTCCAACCGATCTGCAACTTGTTTTGACTCGTGGGAAGAAATAATAACACTTTTCCTCCCACCTCTAACTCTCTATCTTTTGCTTTCTTGATGAAATGTTTAGCCATCCTACGCCGTGCTTGTCGTAGATTGGTTGCGACTAATTTCCAGCCAATCTGGTGTCGTTGTTATATCTTTTCCACACATGCGGATGCAGTCAAAACAGTCTCATCAACTGAATAATAATTCCACGTACGAAGTAAAGCTTCTAATGGTCCTTTGATTGGAAGACCGAACAACAATGTTGCTGGCGCAATTCCCGTAGATTTGTGCGGTACACGCAAAAAGTGATGCCGGAATATATGTATACCACGCCTATGGTTTTTCATGAGCTAGTTTCTTCAAGATGGTTATTAGGGTCCCTTTAAATCTTTCCACAGCTCCGTTTGAAGCACAGTGATATGGAGAAGTACATATCTGCCTAGACTGGAACAGTCTGAAAACTTCCTACATTAACTTTACTTTGAACAGCGATCCGTTGTCAGTCAGGATCCGGATTGGACATCCTAATCTGGTAAATATACCAAGTAGAACTTCTGCTACATGCTTGGATTCACTCGATGGAATTGGCACAGCTTCCGCCCACATCGAGCATGTGTCAATGAGTGTTAGTATAAATCGATTCCTCATATTGTCTGGGTGAGAGATCCGACTATGTTCTCAGCCACTTTCTCGAATGGTGTAAAATAGATGTAAAATAGTTTCTTTTTAACCCAACACAGACAATTATGATGCCTATAGAAATCTATTTACATCTCATGTGGTCATGTACTTTTGTTACACATTACACTAATTTCTCTTACCAGTGTTGAGACATTTAAAATAGTTTCTTTTTATTGAACTTAGTATTCTTAGCCTTCTTAACACTTAAGTTACTCAACAACTTCTAAATTGCTGCTGATTGAGTTTAACTTCTTAAAAATACAATGTACAACTAGATGTAATGCTTCACATTAAATACGTTGTTTACGAGAAGAAAAGAAAACTCACTGGGTTGTCCTAATGTACAGTTTATCTATGACTATGATAACCGAATATATTATTTAGTTTCACTAAATTAATTTCTTAAGAACTAACCACATGACATTAACACGTTGACTTACCAACTCATCTCCTGGGGAAAAGGCTCACAGACTAAACTAAACTAATATAAAATATTGCATTGTTTACCTGCATCCCCTTGAATGGCTGTAAACATTGACACTGGTTTCAGGCTTCAACTTCGCTGAAGACTTCTACTTCTGTTGTCTTTCACGAATGAATCGTGAAATCGTTTGTTCGTTTGTAGATGTTGCCGGCCGTCCCTCAATGCCTTCTACCTCGCGTCTTGGCTTTGTGTAAAACAGGAAGAGGTTTACTTGTGCGCCATCTTTTATATTCGTTGATCCAGTCCGATTCTTTCACGTATTCGCTCCGATTCGTGATCTGTGCTGTTTTCATCTGGGCGGTGTCGATTGACTCTTTTCCCCCCAAGTTGAAATCATACCGGTGGTGATTACTGTTTATGTTCTCGTACAATGGGGCTAGATTGAGGAGATCTTGACAGCTACTAGCGGCTTGTGAGACAGTATACGACAAAGCTCAACAATATCTGTGATGGTAATCACGGTTGAAGGAATTAGTATAGTCTACTAAACATATATGGAGATCTACATTGTACTCTGTGCATTTTGTAAAGATGGTTTCTTGTTGCAGACATGGTCCCTGGTTTGTCTGAAGCATGTCTGTAATTCGTGTATTATAACTCATGTTAGTCCTCTTCATGATGTTTAGGAGGAGGATTTTGCAAGGACGACCCATTAGTCCGGTAGAACTATAGCTGGTGCAAAGTTTTAACTTTCCTTTCTTTGAGAAATGGGGGCAGATTGTCGTCGTCCGTGATTTAGGCAAATAATACCCGGATAAATAAGTTTAGCTAGTAAAGGACAGAAGATTAAAAGGAAACGTATACTGCTAACAACTGAAGAGACAAATGAACATCGTAAACTGATTAGAGAAATTAGACGTAGACAGTCAAAATTTTTTGGACATGTTATGAGAAGAAATGGATTGGAGAACTTAGTGACAACTGGCAAGATCGAAGGGAACAGACCAAGAGGAAGACCGAGAGGAAAATACCTGGATGGCTTGGCCACATGGCATGGACGAGACAGGAACACAGAGCTGATCCACGACACTGGTGATCGAGTGAAATGGCGAGTCATGACCGCCCACGCTTTCCGGCATGGCACATGATTGATTGATTGATACTGCTAACACAGAGCTGATCCATGACTTTGGAGATCGAGTGAGATGGCGAAACATGACCGCCTACGCTTATCGGCATGGCACACGATGATGATGATGCTGCTAACAAAAAGTAACAATTAACGTCAGCATTGTGTACACCACTTCTTTCAGGTACATTAGAGGTGTACGACAAATTTGTCTATTATCCCCATTCATGTACTATATTTATGCAGATAATATATTTTTAAAGATAAAAAGAAGATCAGGACTCAATACTAATGGGAAATCAATAAATAACAGAAACGCAAAGATATAGACTTGTTGGCTGAAAGACAGGAGGATCTCCAAAATGACAATACCAAGTATAGCAACTAAGCAATGACAGCTTCTTTGAAATAAATATACAGAAAACAAAAATGATTATCAACAAAGATAGTTTCTGATCTATTTTGAAAATTAAATTACAGTGAATGGAAAAATACTTAAAGACATTAATAGTTTTCATTATCTGGGACAATTAATAATAGACGATGTCAGGTGTGAAGTGGAAATAGAAAGTGAATTGGAAATGTCAAAATAAATTTCAACAATACGAAACGACTACTCATCTATAAACAGCTGATGAATACATTAAATGCAAGGATGAACAATGGTTACATTTACTCTAGTCTATTGTATGGCACAGCAGGCGCTGTCTCTAAGGTGTTACGAACGCAATTCGCAATCCCTCATACCGAGTGCCACTCAGCTGCGGGATCTCTGGCAGCAACCCGCCTTGGGGCTGGTAGAATGGTATGAGTACTGGTCGTTCAGAAAGCAATGGCAAACTTGTCAAGAAATCACAAACAGCCACACACAGACAATTTTATGGTCAGAAGCATGGAAAGAAAAGAAAAAAAAGAAACAAAAACGTGCTGCAGAGTGTGAGAGAAATGTTTACAACAGAGTAAATCAAGAAGAAAAATAGCGACATTCTACAAGATGTGGACATTGACATGCTGACTGACATCATGTCCCGAAGACCGGAATACATTGATTATATTAGACATCATCGTGTTTAGGAAGAACATTATAGCTAGGGTTGCCAGACGTCCGGCAAAAAGAAAACATGTCCTCCTTGTTAGCCTAATATTCTCCGTCCGTCAGGCAAAGCTAAAAACCTTTAAAATGTCCGGCTTTTCTTATATTTTAAGCTATAATTTTTTATGTATTGTTGTTACAACATACAATGTATCTACACTCTACCGTATGTTTACATTGTTAAAATGTACAAAGTCTATGTATTTCTGCAATCTAGTCGAATATAGTAATTCTAACTGTTATCTGTATTTGGCTCATTACACTTTTTTTATATATACTTTTACTTCTTCATTAAAATCCATTGCTTAATAATATTTATTTAATTTTCATATTTATGCCAAATTTGAAACACCGAAGGAACAGACTCTTACTCGACTCTGTAAAGGGCATCATTCTCACAAAGTAGAATTTGAAGAATCTTACCTGTGAACAGTTTTATGCATATGTGAATGCTAACGAAGATCTTCTATGAAACGTTGGCTCCTACGAGAAATATGTTGTGTAATTAATAAAAATTATAAGGTAATAATTGTAAAATAGGCTGTTTAAAAAGATTTTTTTAGCATTTTGAAAAAGGCCTCCATTGAATTTATATTTATTTTTTACCATGATAGTTTTACCATGTATGTATGTATGTATGTATGTATGTATGTATGTATGTATGTATGTATGTATGTATGTATGTATGTATGTATGTATGTATGTATGTATGTATGTATGTATGTATGTATGTATGTATGTATGTATGTATGTATGTATGTATCTATGTATGTATGTATCTATGTATGTATGTATGCATGCATGCATGCATGTATGTATGTATGTATGTATGTATGTATGTATGTATGTATGTATGTATGTATGTATGTATGTATGTATGTATGTATGTATGTATGTATGTATGTATGTATGTATGTATGTATGTATGTATGTATTTGTCATGAAATGCAGCCTTTACTTCCCAGAACAATTTTCGGTTCACCATGTAGAGAAGTTACAGAAGAACAAATGCAATTCTCTATAATAAAGGAGGAGAAATGGAAGACAGAACAATCAGACCTGCACACATAGAGGCATAAAATGTTGTAGCAAAAGAAACCCATTCAACTGTGAAGTGTCAGAACAGATGGCTGCTGGCCACTAAAACAGGACAGTGGGAATGGCAATAAACCCAGAATAAAATCACACAGACCATCAGACTAGGGTTGTAAAACTAGGCAGTCCAGCTTAAAGGTTTTACATGTCAAACTGACAATTACACCCACTGCAGGGCAGACTGTAAAACTGATCTGGGGCTGGCAACTCAAAACCATCCAGGTGTGACACTATGGTGATGGTTAATGGTTCAGAATGCATTTATGACTGCCAGGGGGAGATAAGAAGAATTTATGAATGGAATTCCTGGGAGATAAGTGTCTACTGCTAGGCTAGGTATAAAAACCCACTATAGACCTGTTCCCTTTAGATTAAGTCTGACTTCAGAACAGGTAGGCAGCCAGCTCAATGTTTGTAGTCATATGTATGATTATTATGTTGGCTTCTAGGAAGGATTTCTCAGTAACTATGCAACAGTCTTTTAGACATATGAACTTTCAGTCTATATCTGACCTAGGTTATTTTCAAGAACTATCATTGTCATGTTACTTGAGTGTTCTTTCTAAGTTCTGTGTTCAATATCATTGTGCTTCATGTATTACTCTTCTGAGAAGTAGAAACTTGTGAAAGGCATATCATTGTCTAAGTATACTTTTAGGTGTCTTGGTAGATGCTTGTCATTTCTTTGTACACTATCCTAGTTGCCTTTTGGTGTGTGCATTTGTTGTACAGAATATAGTCAACTGACTATTTATTTAATTCTTACAACAGCAGTAACTAAGTGGTGATTAAACCGGGCAGATCAGCAAATATGGCTGGTCTGTGTGGTCACTTCAATTAGACTTGTTGTATATCTCATTTTGTAGCTATACAATATTAGTACTCATTAATAATGCCTGATGCTATTATGTTGAGTATCATTATATGTCTATCTTGAAGTAATATAATGTTTACGGATATGTTGGATGTATGTATGTGTAATTTCATATGAATATACGATGCTAGGAATATGCTTCGTACATATTCTTTTTGTGTATATACGTCTCATTTCGTATACATACAAACTAACTAGTGCATTATGCTATGATGTTAAAGTATCATAATATGTCTAGTTTAATCAATATGTTTATGTGTATTGGATGTTTGATATATTGATTTGTCATATGCAAACCTACCAATACGAAGTGTTATGCTATTGTCTGCGCATTAGCACATTGGCCAACGATTGTGTTGGAAGCAGAGGTGTAATGGTACAGACATTACCCACAATTGGTATAGGGTATATGGTGCTAAAACTTTCTCAGTGTATTGTGGGCGTGCGTTCACGGTAATGCATGGGAACCTGGCACAGCTACTGGTCACGGCTTGTAAGCCCGGATGACCCGGCATTATTATAATACCATTACCGATCCTGTGAGCTGCTAAACCAACTTTGGACGGAGCGGCTGTACGACAGAGAATTTCTGTATTAGCGACATGGACATGGGGTGGCAGAAATGTAATCTTTACAGGCGTGTGAGACAATTGAAAAGCCCGTCCCAGACTAAAGACAGTAGGGAGAAGGAGGATGGTGAACGCAGAAGAGCTGGAAGATAAACTTGGCCAGACTGGTCATTGTATATGTTTGTGTTATGATATGTTTTAATTAGGATTGCGCTGATGTAGAACTAGATATAACACATTCTTGACTTCCTTTCAAGCTCTCACAAGGAGCACCTATGTTGTAGATCTCAAGAACGAGTGACGACTAGGAGTGTCAGGACTGACAGGATCGTCAGAATACCGGCAAGCTGTTTCTTTTTTGTTTCCACTGGAGAGTTGCTGATCTCTCACTGATCCAGACAGGATTCAGAGTTACGTATTGTATATTAATCATTTCACCTTCTTGATTACTGTAGTACAGAAACTCATACGCATCCATCATCGTCTGGAAAAACCTTACATGTGTAATATGATTAGTAAATAAATGTTGTAGTATTGTAACTCATAGTTCTCTCGTTATATTTAATTCCAATTGTGCATACGTGTTGTTGTGTACATTGGTGGGGGTTCACTTAGACACCAAGGAAGGGAGCAGTCAGGGAGAAAAACCTGTACTGAGATAGTCGTCTATACTAATATATTTAGACTTAAACATCTATCTTAGCTAACCTTCTCTTTCCCATTCCTTGGCGAATATTCAGCACAGTTCATTTCATTTTGTAACGAGCCACTTAGAGCTGTACGTTGGATATTCATGGGCCTAATCTATAGTTCAGCCATATAGATTTTGTCCCTAGTCAGTTTCTGACTATTTGGGGTTGCTCGCCAGAGAATAATACTTTCATCTAGCCGGTGGGGCACCCCGACTTCTGACAGATTGGGCTTCTCGTACGGTATTTGAATTCGGACTTCTCGCTTTCAATAGACTCCGCTACTAGACCCTAGACATACGATTGTAAAAGTTAACTCTTGTAATCTTCAGTCATCAAAATAGACTATCATCAGATGTAGCTAATTTTAGTTGAGGAAGTTACAGAGTATAGATATAATTTTTCAAAAGTGTATAACAGATAAGAACTTATGAGAAAACTACCTCATCTATCATTTATGGATAAGTATTTTAATTCTTATCATTTAGTGTATCATTCATCATTTAATGATAACTGATCACTTTAATCATAATTACATTGATGTGTTTGATGATTTAACTGCTTGATTGATTTGCCATTTTATGCTTACTTATGCCATTTTCATTTTGACATGTATGCAGTGCATTTTAATATTTATTTAGGTAAATATTATTGATTACTGTGTAGTATATCTCTCACAATTACTTCACTGCGGTCGCCAGAAACTACTTGAATATTACTTTCAGTTGCCTTTCATTGCTGAGGCTAAACTCTACACATTGGTTTAGGTTCTGCTGTCATTGGTTCACTCTTGTCTTTCTAGCTTAGCTCTGAATTTGATAGATACATAGGAGCTTACCTGAATTTAGCCATTAGCAAATATGGACTCACCTTCCCAGGATCTAGATTATCTGAAGGCGCGCACAGATTACTTAGAGTCCACGAGAAGGTTAGGCATAATAGAGGGCTTAACAGGAGAACAATTAGAAATATACATCAGAGACGAGATGAAAGAGTGGGACATGGCGGAGGAACAGATGAATAAAACAATTGATGAGTTATTTGAAGCAAAAGAGCGTAGCAAAACTGAAGAAGCAGAGATTAATAAAAAGCATATGGAAGTAGTCAATGCAGAGAAGCTAACCTTTCTAGCGGAACATAAGGTAGGAGATATGGATGCTCACCCAACCAGGAAGGAAGGGACATCTTTGCCAACCCCCTCGGAATCAGAGTTAGTGGACAGAGAACTACAGGTTCTCATTCGACCCAGTCCTAAACGGAAAAGAGGGAAGAAAAAACGTGCCAGGGGCACTTCAAGAAGTCACAAACGTGATAACTGTTTGGACCACGGAAATTGTGGTCTCACTGGTTCGCCAGTACAGGACCTTCAGGAAAACCACTTGACTTCTAGGAGAAATGAATCTCGAGAGAAAGAGGAACTGAAGACAACCTTTAATGAGGTCGCAGGCGGAGACCTAGCCGATTCTCACATTCCCTTCTGTTCACAGAATCACGAAGTGGAATTACATCTGACTGAAATAGGGAGGAAGGAAGAAACGGAATCCCAGGTGAATTTCATTGATGCAACGCGGGAAGAATCACTAATTATCAGTTCAGATAATTTGCCTATTAACAGTTACCTAGAGGACAACTGTTTGCACCACGGAAATTGTTGTTTAACTGGTCCGCCAGTACAAGACTCGCAGGAATCTCATTTTACTTCAACGAGAGGTGAAACTCAAGAGGAAGATGACCTGAGGACATCTTTTAAGGAGGTCGGAGATCGAAAGGTAACCGACTTTATTATACCCTTCAGCTCAGGAGAGGATGAAGTGGGATTAAATTTGACTGACACAGGGATGAAGGAAGACCCGGAACCCCTTGTGATCTTTGAGGCTGCAGCTCAGGAAAAGACACTAGATCTCAGTTCAAATCATTTACCTAATGTGATGGTTTGCTTAGACACCAGCCCACCACAGGATTTACCTCAACTGGACTTAGCCCATGAAAGCACGACCAGAGAGGAACATCCAGACCAGGAAACATTTCCAGTTGTTATTTCACAGTATACCAGTTCGGAGACTCAGGAAACACAGGGAATTGTCATGAGCCAGAATATGGACTCTGTTACTGTGCAGACAACATTGTCTGTAGTTGCTAAAGAAGAAAATTCTTTGCACAAGATGAAGGAAGAAACGCCTATCATCTCATTAGCTGAAGTTATCAGGAAATTCCAGCAACAGGGACCTGAAGTAACAGAAGTCAAGAGTGGTTTGGAATCAACACTCTTAGGACTCAATCTACCCTTCAGTCAGGTCGATTTGATAGGAGTAGATCAGCTATTTGTGGATACTTTATTCAAAAGTAACATCCACTTTATCGCCCTGGAGTAACTATGTTATTTCTCAAGGCAGGACAACTTGGCACACTAAATTTCCAATTTCTAGCACGGTTTGTACAAGAAACTCTAATGCAGAGAAACTCAGCCCATTAACTGAATATCAGGGGAAGAAACCGCGACACCGAGGAGGGACGATTGTTACGCCCGACTTTGAAGGAGGAAAGCGCCAGTTGAATTTATATCATGGGACCATGATGTGTAACATTATTCCTTTCAAAAGGAAGATATTGATGGATCAGTTAAGGGTCTATAAAGGATGGAGGAAAATCAAGGAAGACAAGCTTTGCTGGGGCCAGCTTATGCGAGACTTCACTACGGGGGCATCCTCGGCTGAAAGGATTAAATCACGTGAGGGAGTGGACTAAGACCGTTGGCCAGAGGCGCTGAAGAATCCCGTTGATTGTGATCTTTCCCAGAAGGGTAAAATTCCAACGTCCTGACAATTACCGGATTTTACCCAGCTATTGCATGGAATCCCGGCCGAAGACCAGGTACAAGGACCTATCCAGAGTATCCTTCTATTATGGAAATGGGACGTCTTTATGCAGATGCAGGACAACCCACTGCCACAAGGAATATTGGAAACCTTTAGGCAGAAACAGAACGGATAGTGCTTAGGCATTATTCTGGGATGTACGGCGTGCGTTGACAAAAGATTTCTGGCAGAAACTTTTTTTTAAGGGGGAAGCTCTGTCATGAAATGCAGCCTTTACTTCCCAGAACAATTTTCGGTTCACCATGTAGAGAAGTTACAGAAGAACAAATGCAATTCTCTATAATAAAGGAGGAGAAATGGAAGACAGAACAATCAGGCCTGCACACATAGAGGCATAAAATGTTGTAGCAAAAGGAACCCATTCAACTGTGAAGTGTCAGAACAGATGGCTGCTGGCCACTAAAACAGGACAGTGGGAATGGCAATAAACCCAGAATAAAATCACACAGACCATCAGACTAGGGTTGTAAAACCAGGCAGTCCAGCTTAAAGGTGTTACAGGTCAAACTGACAATTACACCCACTGCAGGGCAGACTGTAAAACTGATCTGGGGCTGGCAACTCAAAACCATCCAGGTGTGACACTATGGTGATGGTTAGTGGTTCAGAATGCATTTATGACTGCCAGGGGGAGATAAGAAGAATTTATGAATGGAATTCCTGGGAGATAAGTGTCTACTGCTAGGCTAGGTATAAAAACCCACTATAGACCTGTTCCCTTTAGATAAAGTCTGACTTCAGAACAGGTAGGCAGCCAGCTCAATGTTTGTAGTCATATGTATGATTATTATGTTGGCTTCTAGGAAGGATTTCTTAGTAACTATGCAACAGTCTTTTAGACATATGAACTTTCAGTCTATATCTGACCTAGGTTATTTTCAAGAACTATCATTGTCATGTTACTTGAGTGTTCTTTCTAAGTTCTGTGTTCAATATCATTGTGCTTCATGTATTACTCTTCTGAGAAGTAGAAACTTGTGAAAGGCATATCATTGTCTAAGTATACTTTTATGTGTCTTGGTAGATGCTTGTCATTTCTTTGTAAACTAGACTAGTCTCTTTTTGGTGTGTGCATTTGTTGTACAGAATATAGTCAACTGACTATTTATTTAATTCTTACAACAGCAGTAACTAAGTGGTGATTAAACCGGACAGATCAGCAAATATGGCTGGTCTGTGTGGTCACTTCAATTAGACTTGTTGTATATCTCATTTTGTAGCTATACAATATTAGTACTCATTAATAATGCCTGATGCTATTATGTTGAGTATCATTATATGTCTATCTTGAAGTAATATAATGTTTACGGATATGTTGGATGTATGTATGTGTAATTTCATATGAATATACGATGCTAGGAATATGCTTCGTACATATTCTTTTTGTGTATATACGTCTCATTTCGTATACATACAAACTAACTAGTGCATTATGCTATGATGTTAAAGTATCATAATATGTCTAGTTTAATCAATATGTTTATGTGTATTGGATGTTTGATATATTGATTTGTCATATGCAAACCTACCAATATGAAGTGTTATGCTATTGTCTGCGCATTGGCACATTGGCCAACGATTGTGTGGGAAGCAGAGGTGTAATGGTAAAGACATTACCCACAATTGGTATAGGGTATATGGTGCTAAACTTTCTCAGTGTATTGTGGGCGTGCGTTCACGGTAATGCATGGGAACCTGGCACAGCTACGGGTCACGGCTTGTAAGCCCGGATGACCCGGCATTATTATAATACCATTACCGATCCTGTGAGCTGCTAAACCAACTTTGGATGGAGCGGCTGTACGACACAGAATTTCTGTATTAGCGACATGGACATGGGGTGGCAGAAATGTAATCATTACAGGCGTGTGAGACAATTGAAAAGCCCGTCCCAGACTAAAGACAGTAGGGAGAAGGAGGATGGTGAACGCAGAAGAGCTGGAAGATAAACTTGGCCAGACTGGTCATTGTATATGTTTGTGTTATGATATGTTTTAATTAGGATTGCGCTGATGTAGAACTAGATATAACACATTCTTGACTTCCTTTCAAGCTCTCACAAGGAGCACCTATGTTGTAGATCTCAAGAACGAGTGACGACTAGGAGTGTCAGGACTGACAGGATCGTCAGAATACCGGCAAGCTGTTTCTTTTTTGGTTTCCACTGGAGAGTTGCTGATCTCTCACTGATCCAGACAGGATTCAGAGTTACGTATTGTATATTAATCATGTCACCTTCTCGATTACTGTAGTACAGAAACTCATACGCATCCATCATCGTCTGGAAAATCCTTACATGTGTAATATGATTAGTAAATAAATGTTGTAGTATTGTAACTCATAGTTCTCTCGTTATATTTTAATTCCAATTGTGCATACATGTTGTTGTGTACATTGGTGGGGGTTCACTTAGACACCAAGGAAGGGAGCAGTCAGGGAGAAAAACCTGTACTGAGATAGTCGTCTATACTAATATATTTAGACTTAAACATCTAACTTAGCTAACCTTCTCTTTCCCATTTCTTGGCGAATATTCAGCACAGTTCATTTCATTTTGTAACGAGCCACTTAGAGCAGTACGTTGGATATTCAGGGCCTAATCTATAGTTCAGCCATATAGATTTTGTCCCGAGTCAGTTTCTGACTATTTGGGGTTGCTCGCCAGTGAATAATACTTTCATCTAGCCGGTGGGGCACCCCGACTTCTGACAATATTGTATAAAATGTCAATTTTGCCTACAGCAACCTATCACAATAAGTAATTATTAATTATTTATAGGTTATTAAGCCGTATAAATAAATAATGATTGCAATGTTATTTTACTTATATACTTATACATTATATTTGACAATATGGACAAAAACTTTTACTAATTTGTTAACAAGATGTTACAACATGTTATTATAACAAATATTCTTTATTATCTATCAATGGCTTTAATTTAGACACAAACCGACTACATTGTCACTATAATTGTTGATTTCTAATGAGATGTATGTAACTGCTTGCACTTTTTGACAATATTCTTGAAATCTGGAGCAAGTTTACTTGTTGAAATTCGCATGACAGCATGCAAGTTGCAGTCCGACAATAAAGACCTACTCTTAGATTTGTTGATCTTCAAGGAAGAGAATGCTTGTTCGCAAATGTATGTTGATCCAAACAATGATAAAAGTTTGGCTGCAAAGTTTTCAAGTTGGGAAATGATTCTTGTGATAAAGATCCATAGAAATCCAGCAAACCATCTGTCTTGAATTTCTCTTTCAGGTCATGATCTGCTTCTAAGTCAAGCAGCTCCAACTGTATATCCTCTGTGGCTGTATCAGCTTCTGCACTGAAAGGGGAACTGAGAATATTGAACTGTGGCTCTACGTTCTTGAAATCTTGGAATCTCCATCCAAATTCTTCAATCAGTGCATCTAATTGGGCTTTGTACTTTTCAGTCATTTCACCAGAAATGGTTTCTTGTTTCAGCAAAGGGAAGTGACAAAATCTTTTTCACTTGCTTGTCTGGAGTACAGTGAGAGTTTTGCCTGAAATGATTTTACATGTACATACAATTCATGTGCGAACACACCATTGCCCTGAAGTTTGTCAATTCAGTTCATTTAACTTTTCCATAATTTCAATGGCTCCCCCGATGGTGTTTCCACCTTGTCGTGGTGGGGGAGCTTGAGTTTCTCAATGACCCTGAGAGCTATGCCGGCGGTAGCGTAGCTACCAGCAGGGCCTCCCAAGCCTGACAGGTCAAAGGGTAGATAACAGACAGAGAAACACCCTGGTCCTCCAGGTTGGGAGTTGAAGCGTGGGGTTAACATCCCCACCTTTGTAAAATCCATTTTGTTACGAAACAGATACATGAGCCTCGAATTCGGGCTGACTTATTTGGACATCGACCTTGGAACGTTAAAGGACTTTTGAGATTTGGAACATGGAATGTACGGACACTATATCGAGCTGGAGCGGCCGAAGAATTAACCCGGGAGCTGGTTGAGTATAAAATGGATATAACAGCAATTCAAGAAATAAGGTGGCCAGGAGAGGGTACTTTAGAGCAAAATGGAATGATTATAATATATGGAGGAAACACCCAAAATAAACATGAATTAGGAACAGGATTTGTCATTAAAAAATGAGTTATGGGGGAACGTTCGAAACTTTAAAGCTGTTAATGATAGGATTAGTAAATTACGAATAAAAGGTAAATGGAAAAATATAACGATGATTAATGTACATGCACCTACTGAAGAGAAAGAAGATGATATTAAAGAAGACTTTTATAATGATCTGGAAGATGTCATAGAAGAAACCCCAAACAGGACATCCTGATTGTGCTGGGAGACTTCAATCGCAAAAATAGGTAGAGAGCAAACTCATAAAAAAGTTTCCGGTATGGAAAGCCTACATACAACTTCAAATGATAATGGATGGAGAGTCATCAACCTAGCAGAAGCCAAAGGACTGCAGATCAGCAGTACCAGACTGCAAAGAAAGGATATACATAAACAAACTTGGAAATCATGTGACAAGAGAACCTATAATCAAATAGATCACATTTTAATTAACAACAAAAATGCATCAAACATACAACAAGTTAGAAGCTATAGAGGAGCTGAGTGCCACAGCGACCACTTCCTCGTTGGGGCAAAATTTAAAATAAAACTTAAGAGAGCTTTCTATGCTAAACTACAAAGGTTACACCCAACATATAACAGAGAAAAACTACAAGAAATTACAGTCAAAGAGAAATTTGCAGATGAAATAAAATGTAAACTTGAAATTCTACAAAACCCGTTGGAGGAAAGCGTTGACCAAACTTGGTTGAACATCAAGAATACAATTCAATCTACCGCAGAAGAATGTCTCGGTGTGTTAACCACGCATAGAAAGAACAGATGGTTCAATCCAAAATGTGAAGAAGCAGTCATTAGGAAAAAGAATGCCAGACAGCTATGGCTAAATGACATCACAACATCCAAAAGTAAGAGCAATATAGAAATGAATGTAAAGACGCTACAAAAATAGTTCGACAGCAGAAGCGAGAATATATGAGTAATATAATCAAAGATATGGAAACTAATCACCAGAAAAACGAATCCAGAAAGTTTTTTAAAGAACTGAAGTCAATGAAACGAGGGCACCAACACAACACATGTAAAAGACAAAAATGGGAATATAATAAATACCAATGAGGAAATGTGCAACACATGGAAAGAATATGTTGTTGAGTTACTAAATTGTGAAGCTCCAAGTAACATTTTCCCACAGGAAGAGGTTCTAACGTGTGAACCACAAATTGAAGAACCTGCATTTGAAGAAATCCTATATGTAATCACACGACTTAAAAACAATAAGGCAACTGGGGCTGATGGAATTGCTGCTGAATTTATAAAGGCGGGTGGCCATGCATTACATCTAAAGCTATACGAACTAATAATAAGAATCTGGAGGACAGAAGAATTACCGCATGACTGGAAAGAGTCATTATTCATACCTATCTTTAAGAAAGGAGACAAGTTTTAGTGTGAAAATTATAGAGGAATATCACTACTGTCCATAAGCTATAAGATACTATCCGCAGTATTACTAAATAGACTAAAACCACATTCAGAATACATATTAGGTGACTACCAGGCGGGTTTTAGACAAAACAGATCAACAATAGATCAGATATTTATCTTACGACAAATAGCCGAGAAAAATTGGGAATATAAAAGAGATCTCCATAACATTTTTGTGGATTTTAAAAAAGGCTTATGATAGTGTCCATAGGAATAGTCTATGGAATGCTATGCGGGAATTTGGAATTCATTCATTGGCACCTTGCCGTCTTGACAGACGATAGTTTGTGCTTTAAAAAGGCATAATAACTTTTAACTATGGCGGTAGCGAGTGTGACTGATAAGGCCAATTTGCGCTGTAAATGTCCGTTCACAGTGGGTGCATGTGAACACGCGGTCACTTCCACCATCATGCACCATCTTACGTCTCAAACGCTTGGTGTGTGACTTTTCTGCAATAATTTTCTCCTTTGACTTTATTCCATTTCTGATATTTGCCCTCCATGCAACACGTTCAGCGGCGACTTGCTCCCAATGTGCATTATCAATGCCTGTATCAATCATGTCACGCTTACACACATCTTTGTATCGTAGTAGAGGCCGACCCTGAGATCTCTTACCCATCTGTAATTCACCAAAAAAGATATCCTTTGGTATTCTACCATCATCCATCCTCCTAAGATGTCCTATCCATCTAAGTCTATGAAGACTGAGCATGGAATAAACTGTCACACAACCTGATCTTTCCAATACTTCAGTATTTGTGATTTTGTCTTGCCACTTAATACCAAGAATTCTTCGCAGACACCGCATATGAAAGCTGTTTAAGTTGTTCTCTTGGTGTGAGTAAGTTGTCCAGGTTTCACTGCCATAGAGAAGAGTACTAAGGACACAGGCTTGATAGACAAGGACTTTTGTTTTGGCAGTAAGCTTCCTGTTCTCCCAGACTCTTTTTCTTAACCTGTTCATTGTTGTTGCTGCCTTACCAATCCGGATGTTGATTTCCTGATCTAGGGATAATTTGCTATTTACCACTGATCCTAGATATGTAAAATGGTCTACTATCTCTAGTTCGGCGTCGTCAATAAAGATTGATGGTACCCCATGTGCACCTTGTGACATAATCTGTGTCTTCTTTTTGCTAATTGTTAAACCAAATTCAGAACAAGCATTGGAGAATGCAGATAGTAGACATTGCAATTCTTCCTCAGAGTGGGTCGTAACTGCAGCATCATCTGCAAAAAGCAACTCTCTGATCAGTACCCTCCTAATTTTGGTCTTAGCCTTCAATCTCTGAGCATTGTAGAGGCCGCCATCTGAGCGTGAGTGAATGTATATACCACCATCCTGATCATGAAATGCATATTTCAGTAGAAGTGAAAAGTATATTCCAAAGAGGGTGGGAGCTAGTACACAACCTTGCTTAACTCCACTCTTGATTTCAAATTCTTCAGAAGTTGCACCATCAAACTTGATTATACCCTTCATGCCTGTGTGGAATGATTCCACAATGGACAGAAGAGTTGGTGGGCAGCCAATCTTCTTTAGTGCCTTGAACAGACCCTCACGACTGACCAAATCAAATGCCTTTGTGAGGTCGATGAAGGCAATAAACAGTGGTTGATTCTGTTCACGGCATTTGGAATTTGGAATACCAAGGAAGTTAATCAACTGTGCATGGAAGATACTTATAATATAGTAACATATAAAGGCAGGAAATCAGACCCTTTCCAAATAACATCTGGCTTGAAATAGGGTGATGCACTATCGCAGCTACTCTTCAATCTGGCTCTAGAGAAAGTTGTAAGGAAGGTAAAGGAGGAATGTGATATTGGAGAAACATCCAAGCTGCTTGGTTATGCAGATGATATAGATATTATAGGGGAAAATGAACAAAAGACATTGGAAATATTGACTCACTTAAAGGAAAAAGCCCAACAGATGGGGCTGGTTATCAACCAAGATAAGACAGAATATATGGTAATTTCAAGAGAAAGAATGGCTAAAACCTCTGGCCACATACAAATAGATAATATGACCATTAAAAGAACGGAAACATACAAATACCTGGGTACAATCTTCAACTGCTCCAACATCATAAGGGAAGAAATACAAACTAGAATCAATTCTGGAAATAAGATATACGATGCACTACAACATCTACTAAAATCAAAGGCGCTATCTCGTAACACCAAGATCACAATATACAAAACACTGATCAGACCAGTTGTGCTGTATGGCTCTGAAACCTGGAGTACAACGAAAGGAGACGAAGCCTTGCTACAAACCTTTGAGAACAAAGTTTTAAGACGCATCTTTGGACCCATTAGGGATACACAAAGTGGAGAGTGGAAAAGAAGAAGTAACAAAGACATTTATGATCTGTTTAAGTCCCGGCTAATCACTGGTTTCATGAAGGCTAATAGACTACAATGGCTGGGGAATATAGAAAGAATGTAAGATAATAGGGAAACAAAACTCGCTTACACTCAGGAAATAAATGACCGTAGACCCCGAGGTAGACCAAGAAGACGGTGGAGAGATAATATATATATATATATATATATATATATATATATATATATATATATATATATATATATATATACAGACCCACAAGCACTTGGAATCAACGACTGGCAAGAGAAATTCAACCAGAGAGACAAATGGAGACGGATTGTATCTGCAGCAAAGAACCTAAATGGCTCGAAACGATGAAGAAGAAGAAGAAGAATTTCAATGGCAAACATAAAGTCTAACTTCCACTCTTTATTGACAATATTAGTATTAACGTCACATGCAATGCCCTTCATCTCTAGGAACATCACTATTTCTTCTCTGAGTTCCCACACTCGCCTCAACACCTTGCCGAGATTCAGCCATCGAACACTGGTGTGGTACAGGACATCGGACTGATAAGTTTCCAAATTGTCAAGTAATGCCTTGAACTGTACGTGATTAAGTCCTCTTGATCTGATGAGGTTGATGACACTGACAACTGTGCCTTAGCATGCTTGACATTCAAAACAGTTTTTCACAGACTTATTAATCACACAGTGAAGTGGTAATAATGTGTGGTCTGGATATTCTGCTTTAGTCTTATCACTTATCAACTTTACCAGACCTACATTTTTTCCAGTCAAAGCCCTAGCTCCGTCAGTTGTAACACTTGCCATCTTGTTCCGAACTAACCCTGTACTTTCAATACAGTTAGTAAAAGCATTGAATATATCATGGCCTGTGGTTGTGTCTTTGATTGACTCAACAGTCAATAACTCTTCAGTGAGTTTGAAAGAAGTGTTTATTCCACGTATAAATATCAATAATTGGGCAGTATCATGTACATCGGTACTCTCATCGAATGCAAGAGACTAACACAAAAATTATTGTTTACTTGCATCTTAAAGTTTATGCATAACATTGTCACTTATGTTATCAACACGTCTGACCACAGTTCTCCTGGATAAAGTAATTGTCGTTAGTTAATCCTTTATTACTTTAGTGTCGTCCCTGGAGTGAGGGGAATCAACACCCGCATTTTTATCACCCCAATATTATTGTCCTAGAGAAACCACCAGAATCCGTCCACAAAACTTCCTCAGTCTGTCGACACCTCTTTCTTACTCTCACTCACCCCTAGATCATGCCCCCTCTCACTCTTCCCCAACACAACATACTCAACAACTGTAGCCTTAACAAATAAATACAAAATAATTTATTAAAGCAAAGAGTATATGTGTGAGAAGTGTGTGTGTGTAATGTGTAGAATGTATGTCGAATTCTAGTGTGTCTGTAGATTCAGAGCAAAAGATCATGAGCCAAGTCAGATGATCATCATAGCAAGGGTACGCCACAGCATGATAGCTTAGCATAAGAACACCTCACCCGTTGATGCGTCTCTTCTTCTAGACGTTGACTTTCTCCGGGATCCACTGGGTCGACTAGATGCATGCTCCTCCGAAAATGGTTATTGTTTAACATTAATCATGGATCTGTCACTCACTCTAAAGACTAAGGTCCCTATAACTCAGATAAGTACGGATCTCTGTACCGTGAAAACTAGGTTTCAATGTCACAGGTCTCACATTTTTCTCTAATCCGTTTTCATAGATTGTCACACACAAACGGTTCTTAATTACTTCTTCACTGGACTAAATTATTCCACAAGAACGCCATGTTCCATGTTCTTTTCTATTCACTAGTGTTCAGTGGTATGTGGTGAAGAAAACGAGTATCACCCAACCTGGGTGAATCCCTATTGTAAATGAATCGTTTATAATGTTTTGCTCAACTGAGCCAGTTTCGTATGGACCCTCTGGATCCTGGGCCTAGCATAAACAGTGCTGACCATACTTTCTTCTGGGTATTTATTCATCTTATAGAATAAAGTGAATGTTCATTTGATGTTCTTCTTAATGAGAGTTGACCTCCATCAAACCCAGTGTAGAGTTTCCTCATAGACGTAGGGGAACCTGTTAGAGAAAGAGACCACATCTGGTGAAGGCCGCCTGATACCAATCCCTACTAGCTGAATGTAGGCCTACTGCCTTGCTCAGAGATTTCTCAGTAAACTAAACTCTGTCATGGATTAGAGTGGCTCATCACCTCAATCTCAATCAGGTTAAGACAAGGAAAAACCAATAGACAGACCGCAGAACCCCAGTAGGCACACCACTGGAAGATCCCACTATTGGACATTTCCCCCATCTCCCACCTCATTCTTAAATCTCTCCAAATATCACCCCACTACACTATTCTCACTAGCAGAGCTAATTCTCACTTCACTACTCTATTCTCAACTAGCAGAGCTAATTCTCACTTCACTACTCTAGCTAGTTTTACCAAGGCTACTGCCTATATTAATTACGCCTAAATACATTATCTTTAATACCTTATGCAACACCGCATCACTCCTGAATGGCATCTACCATTTGCCATAAAGACACATGTTACTTAATCTTTAATTAAATCAACACTGTAGATGCTCTCTCCGAATTCCTAACAGCGGTACAAAAACACGTCAGTTCAGGTCAACTTTCTTGGCTACACTATTGTAAACAAGTCATGTTTTTGTCAAAGAGCCTTGGGTTGTTTTGGTGACGTTCCTTTGATGTCAAAACATCAGATGGTTCCAGGGGCAGATTATCCATTTCAGAAATCTTCTCTCCCTTTGGTTTAATCAATGCAAAAATTGCCTTCCTTGTTATGACAACCAACACAGCTAGCGTGTTCCTGCATTCTCCCAATTTGGGTCACAATATCAAGCCTACAACCTTTCTGTCTTGTGGGGACATTCACAGACAACTCCACTGTTTGATCTCGCCGACTTCTCTCCGTAGTAAACAACTTGTAGTGACGAATACAGCCTGTCGCTGTTATTTTTATCATCTGATTGTTAATTACAGTGATTTTCACCACAGTAATGTTGTCAGATCTTTTTTTTTTTTTTTTTTTGGTGTTCTGGACACATAATGTTTGCTGCATCTAGCAAACATTCCTTGATGAACTCGCCATCAGAAAATGGCTTGTTCTGTTTTACAATTCTGTGTGACAGCACAAGACTAGCTTCAGTTGCAGCATCTTGAATTCAAGACTGTTTAGTGAAAACAGTTTACTGTTTCTCCAAAATTTTTCACCACCTCAAGGCATTTCCTTTCCCTCCCTTCGGTTGTTAAATTGTATCCGAAATCGGAATATTTTGTTTGATAATGTCTTATTAAATTGTATACATTGGAGACAGCCACTTACTCACGACACAGCAAGCTAACTGATTTGCTACAAACTTTTATAAAACAGAACTTAGCTGTCCATTCATAATTAAAAACACGGTATTCATCTTCAGTATTACGTTTGTTATTGACACTCATTTTTTAAATAAAATTCGAACAGTTAGAACTGTACAAAACTTTAAAACGGAAATGAAACAAAACCTACTTCCGGCTTTGTGTGAAAATAAAATATTCGGAAAACAAGTAGTAAATTCAGAATAAATTTCAGAAATATATCTAGACTACTACAACAAATAAATTAATTTGAACACTGTAAATGTGGAAACAATTTAAAACAGCAAAAGACTTTTAAATTTAATATTTTCTTGCAAAATAAATCATTTTATTCACCGGAGAAATATCTGTTTTTCATAAAATCATCCTTATTAAATTTTTCATGTCGATAAATATTTCTCTATATAAAAATCGATAAATTCGCATTTTAGCATAACATGGTTCCAAATGTTGCTGTATGTAGCCAGGGGCCGGGTTGGGGTGAGCGCCCAACCTTGCATAAATACCCTAATGGCTCGTGCATTCATCACCTATGCAGCAAAAGTCCAACTTCTGGCCTTCTCGTGGCGGAACTGTTTTAACTAACAGGAGAAGGGGCGGCGGCGAGTCACTGGCGCCGAGAAATATACAGAACGCTCTAGATGTGTATGCTCGTACGTGCATGCGCAGACATGTGTGTGCGTGCCTACACACCTAAACTCGAGTAAGACCACAGTCTGCTCTAGCAAAGGAAAGGTGCTGAATAAAGAGGCAACCAGCCAGGAGGCGCACCACAGAAATCAGGATGCCACCAATCACGCGCAATGAAATATGTCGACTACGGCTAAATGTTACGGTGCTCGCCCTACTTTGGACCCCCAGGCAGGTGCAGTGCCGGGCCATATGCCTCGAAAGAGTCCAACCACAACTACTGGAGGTCCTTCTCAGATGTCCTGTGGAGCCAGGGGACCTGAGAATAGAGCGTCTGGCCATACCAAACAAAGACTAAAACTAATGCACTGGAATACGGAGGGATTCAGCAACAAAACAATAGAACTAGAAAACATCTTGGACCAAGAAAAGGTAAGCGTATGTTGCTGGCAAGAAACTCACCTCAACGAAAACGAAATGATGTCTTGGAAATTGCCAGTATTAAGGACACTACTTTCTGAACTTAGCAGCCAGCATAAGGTCACCATACAGTGGATACCATCCCACTGTGGAGTACCCGCAAACGACAGAACTGATCGATTGGCTAAGGAAGGAGCAAAAGAAGAACAGCCTGATGTGCCCGTTACCACCAAAAGAAAAGAATGATCAAATCAGTCAGAAAGCCACCAAAACCTGCTCAAGACGACTACCACGTTATGGAAAGACCAGAACAAGTCATTATTCTGCTCCTCAGAACAGGACACAATAGATTACGCAACCACATGTATACAAGATTCAAGATTGGTGAATCAGCCATGTGCACGTGTGGATTATCGTCGCAAACAGCAGAGCACATACTCAAAGACTGCCCAAATTACAACATGTCTAGGCTAACCTTCTGGCCAAGAGAGACGACAGTGGAAGATAAACTCTATGGACTGCTGAGTGAACTAAGACAGACAGTTAAATTCACACAAGAGGAAACATTGCAGTTATAGTATTTAAGGCGAACGAAAGAAGAAGAAGAAGCATTTCATTACGAAGGCCAAGGACTGTTCACAAAAATTGATAATTAGAAAGAAATCTTATCAAAAATGTTGAAACATTCATAACGGTACATTCTTTAAAATTCAACAGAATAACTTAAAAACGAAGTAAAAATTATTATTCCTAAATGTCCTCGCGGGCCGCATAAAATCAGGTGGTGGGCCGCATGCGGCCCGCGGGCCGTAGTTTGCCCACCCCTGGCCTAGGTGATAGGAATGAGAGAGATGGCGATTAACAGGCGAAGTGAGTAGGACAAAACCTGGTCTGGCACAATCAGGGCCTGCGTGCACTTATTTTCGCACTGGCGAAAGGCCGTGCAAGCTTATGGGGCTTATGTTGACAAATATTACAAATAGTTCTTCCCCCCCCCCCCATTCTTCCTCTCTCTCTCTCTCTCTCTCTCTCTCTCTCTCTCTCTCTCTCTCTCTCTCTCTCTCTCTCTCTCTCTCTCTCTCTCTCTCTCTCTCTCTCTCTCTGCTAAATGCTTGTGCAATTACGTTTGCTTAGAGAATATTTCAAATATCATAATAACATGATAGTAATGCCTTGATTGATCACTACACTTATGTTCAAGCATTCAGTGGAATTTTTTTTTCGCAAATCATATTTACATCGCTGTCAACAACAGCATTTTACCGCTGCTGTTGATGTCTTTGCAAGATTACGAAGAGTATTTTGCATTGCTTACTGAGCGACAATCTCTGATACCCCTGTAAGAAACCAACGCACACCGATTCCCTACCAAATCTCGCGCAGCTGTTTCCCCACACGTGGATATACGGGATTACGGAGAAAATCGTTAACACCTTCGCCAGGGAGACAAGCTCTGCGGAATTGCTAGATATTTAAAAGAAAAACACCCCGACAAACAAAATTGATGGTCCTTCATTATTATTCTGATGATCATATTGTTCTTCTTTTGTATCATCATAAAGGTCTTTCACATAATCTGACCACGCATGTAAAATCTGATCTTTTTCTATTATGATTTTGCCATCTTTGGTTTTTAGGCAACCTGTTGATGTGTGTGTTCTTTTGTTAGTGATGTCATTAATTCTTGTGTGCATTAATTTGGTATTCTGAGTGTTGTGTTGGTTTTCAATTTCCTTGCAATTTTCCTCAAGCCATGTTTATTTTGCCTCTTTGCATAGCTTATAATTTTCCTGTGAGTCTCTTCGTATATTTCCTTGTTATTTTTGTTATTTCTTCTTATTTCCATGAGTTTTAAGATGTCTTCCATCATCCATTTCTTGCGTCCTATTATCTTTATTTTTGGGATTATCATTGTTGTTAGTACAGCTTCTTGACTGATTTCTTTTATATTTCCAATTGGTCACTGACGTCTTGAAATAATATTTCCATATCGGACAATGCATCGAATCTGTTCTTTACCTCTACGTTGAATTTATCTTTTATCTCCTCACTCTTCAGTACCTGTAGATCAAATTTTGCGTTTCTATTTGTATATTTGACTTTCTTTAAGTTATATGTAAATTCTTCATCTTCTTCTTCAGCTTTCCGAGCCATTGAGGTTCTTTACTGCAGATACAATCCATCTCCATTCGTCTCTCTGGTTGACCTTGTCTTGCCAGTCGCTGATTCCAAGTGCTTGTAGGTCTGTGTATATATTATCTCTCCACCGTCTTCTTGGTCTACCTTATATGTAAATTGCCTATGATTAATATATGGTTGCAGTAGCAGTCTGCACTGGGTAGGGGGACATAAACATCTAATATTGATACAAGGGAAATTACTAGAATTTGAAAATGAAAATGGTATACCTAGATATAATACCAAGAACTAATATTAAAATCTTTTACTTTTCATTTTGTAATAAAATAGTCAATACCTCAGTAATATTTTTGCAATTCTGATAAGAAAGCTATTAAACTCTTTATACAAAATTTGTTTAATCTTTATTTACTTACATTTTATGACCCACTTTTGCAATTCTATGTTTATGTTTAATTATTAAAACTGTACTTTCAATGATAAGTCCATGGGTTGGTAGGTCACACTTTCCCCGATGTGGGGACACATTTTTTTACTGGCCTCTTAAGGCCACCCACAATTTAAAGACAATACTTACATTAACGGCGAAAGACCTTGGAAGTCTATGGAGTTTATGTTGATAAATATGTTTTGAGGAAATGTCATTTATGTTTGTAAATTTAATTCAGTTTGAACAAATAGTTCTCTCTCTCTCTCTCTCTCTCTCTCTCTCTCTCTCTCTCTCTCTCTCTCTCTCTCTCTCTCTCTCTCTCTCTCTCTCTCTCTCTCTCTCTCCCAAATGCTGGTGCAATTACGTTTGCTTAGAGAATATTTAAAATATAATAGCATGATAGTAATGCCTTGATGGGTGCCTCTCCTCCCCCCCACCCCCCACTAGCCTACGGGACACCCTTGGGCAAGGTGGAGTACCCGTTTAGCCCCCCGATCAGGGTTACGTAAAGCCATGGGTGCAGGTGGTGGATGAAGTTGAGGAGCAGCCGACAGATAGTTGTAGGTTATGGTCTCCAGTTTCACGACGGTAGGCAGAGGATCTCTTTTTTGGGAGACATTGGCTACGGTCATCGACCAGTATGGTCACTGCTAGGAAGGAAAGCAATGGCAAACTACCTTCTTTACAGATGCCAAGAATATTATGTACTGCAGTCTTATCGATAATCAGAGAAACAGCGTAAATGGGTGCTCTATAGGAGCAGTAGGGGTAGTCATGTGCACCAGGTGACTCCAGACCGTCATCAGGCGACTGGGTGCAAAAGAATATCAACATTGAAAGTAGGAACTTGGAATGTAAGAACTATGAGTGGGGATGACAAATTTGATAACATTAAGAACGAAATGAGAAGATTAAATATTAACCCGTTAGGTGTATGTGAGACCAGATGGACAGGAATGGGCATTATGACATCTGAGGAATATAGAATAATCTATTCTGGTGGAGAGAAACAACAGCGAGGAGTAGCAATTATAATGGATACAGAGAGAGCAAAATCGATCAAAGGATATTGGACTGTATCAGACAGAGTGTTACTGGTGAAGTTGAGTGGAAGACCTTTTGATGTCAACGTCATACAAGTTTATGCACAAACAGCAGACAGTAGTGATGACAGCATTGATGAATTTTAGAGTGATTTAGAGAAAGCCTTCAAGAAATGCATGAATTCTGAAGTAACTATCATAATGGGTGACTTGAATGCCAAAGTTGGAAATCAACAGGACGGATGCATAATGGGCAAGTATGGACTAGGACAGTGGTGGGCAAACTTTTTGTGCGCAGGGCTGCATTGACAAATGTAACGCTATTGGCGGGCCGCATGTATATATATATATATATATATATATATATATATATATATATATATATATATATATATATATATATATATATATATATATATATATATATATATATATATATTGTATAAAATGTCCATTTTGCTTACAGCAACCTATCACAATAAGTAATTTTTAATTATTTATAGGTTATTAAGCAGTATAAATAAATAATGATTGCAATGTTATTTTACTTATATACTTATACATATATTTGACAATATGGACAAAAACTTTTACTAATTTGTTAACAAGATTTTACAACATGTTATTATAACAAAATATTCTTTATTATCTATCAATGGCTTTAATTTAGACACAAACCGACTACACTGTCACTATAATTGTTGATTTCTAATGAGATGTATGTAACTGCTTGTACTTTTTCACAATATTCTTGAAATCTGGAGCAAGTTTACTTGTTGAAATTCGCATGACAGCATGCAAGTTGCAGTCCGACAATATAGACCTACTCTTAGATTTGTTAATCTTCAAGCAAGAGAATGCTTGTTCGCAAATGTATGTTGATCCAAACAATGATAACAGTTTAGTTGCAAAGTTTTTCAAGTTGGGAAATGATTCTTGTGTTAAAGATCCATAGAAATCCAGCAAACCATCTGACTTGAATTTTCTCTTTCAGGTCATGATCTGCTTCTAAGTCAAGCAGCTCCAACTGTATATCCTCTGTGGCTGTATCAGCTTCTGTACTGAAAGGGCAACTGAGAATATTGAACTGTGGCTCTATGTTCTTGAAATCTTGGAATAAGACCTGCCGGCAGTAAGAATGGATGGGAGCAGTTTGAGTAGAACCCAGTCAATGACATATCTTGGCGTGAGGCTTGATCGTAGCCTGTCCTTCAGAGATCATGTCGATTATGTCATAACGAAGGCTCGAAAAGGTTTGTCAGCAATGAGAGTCATGGCGACTGCCAATATCGAGCAAAGACTGCTAATACTTCTATTCCAAGGACTTGTACTTTCATGCATCGAGTATGCCCTGGCCATCCTCACTGTCAGCCCTACACAGATTGGAAGACTCGAAAAGGTACAAAACGAAGCCATGCGCATCATTTTGAGCTGCACGAGAGACACCAGCTGTGTAGCAATGAGATACCTCCTTGACTTCCCGACAATGGAACACAGGATCAAGATCTGGAGAGCTCGTGCATACTTAAAAATAAGTGCAGATGAGCAGCACCCTCTGCATGACGCTATATTCAGAGAAAAGGGTGACAGGCTAAAGAGGGGCAAATCATGGATGGGTCGGGCGGAAGATGTCGTCAGACAGGTCTGCAGTCTTACCAGTATAAACCCCGGCAAGGAATGGGTGCCGCTGCCTCCAGCCTTTAAGTGCACTTTCTCCTGCATTATCACACTCGACAGACGGTGCAGAGAGAAGAACCCTGCCGCTGTCAATGCAGAGGTTAACGCGCTCATCTATGAACACTCAGATAGCCCCGAAGTGCTCATCTATACAGATGGATCCGTTGTAAAGCAGCAGAGAAGTGCGTGGGCATTTACAGCCCGTTCAGCGGGCCGAACCGTTCAAGAATCCAGTGGTTCCCACTCCATGACCACGAGCAGCATGACGATGGAGGTGATGGCAGTTACACAGGCTTTCATATGGCTGGAATAACAGCATTATACCAACGTGTGTGTACTAAGTGATTCAATGAGCATGATTCAGAAGGTCAAAGCTGGATCTGTACGTAGACAGTGGACTGAATCGCTGCGGAAGTTTGTTGTCCGTAAAGTCACCTTCATCTTCGTCCCGGGACATGCGGGAGTCGAGGGAAATGAACGAGCTGACAAATTGGTTGGCTCTGCACCCCCTGTAGATGGCCAGCCCATTGATCGTGCCGATGTTATCAACGTCCTTAAAGATTTGGCGAGAACAGAGGATTTTGAAGTCAGTGATTCCACATCGCTGTCCAGGATGAAAGACCTGGGAGTAAGAATCGGCACAGCCAGACGCGAGAGGTACATCGGGAAAACAAAGTGCCTCGTCAACCAACACAGAACTGGCACTATTAGCCACCGGACGCTGATGCATATGCTGGGGGGGGGGGGGGGGGGGGGAGGATCTGAGCACCTATGGACATGTCCGGAGTGCAACGAAGATACCCCAACTGATAACTGATAACTGATAACTGAAATCTTGGAATCTCCATCCAAATTCTTCAATCAGTGCATCTAATTGGGCTTTGTACTTTTCAGTCATTTCACCAGAAATGGTTTCTTGTTTCAGCAAAGGGAAGTGACAAAATCTTTTTCACTTGCTTGTCTGGAGTGCAGTGAAAGGTTTGCCTGAAATGATTTTACATGTACATACAATTCATGTGCGAACACACCATTGCCCTGAAGTTTGTCAATTCAGTTCATTTAACTTTTCCATAATTTCAATAGCAAACATAAAGTCTAACTGCCACTCTTTATTGACAATATTAGTATTAAAGTCACATTCAATGCACTCCATCTCCAGGAACATCACTATTTCTTCTCTGAGTTCCCATACTCATGCTGGTGTTGACTGCAAATATATTTATATTTATAGGACATGACTGTCAACACCAGCATTTTACTATTGTTGTTGATGTCTTGGCAAGTTTTACGTTCAGTCGTTAGCAAATTGTTTTCTAATCGACCGGCTCCATACCAACATGTTCAAACCCCAGGACAACACGGTTTGCTGCCAAATCGGTTGCTGCTGTGTTTCGAACGCGTGGTAAGCAGTTCACGAATCGCATTTTCAATCCTTTAGGCCACGAACACTGGTGTTATATATATACACACCCTATATATATATTCAGTAGTTTGACATTGCTTTCTGAACGACCAGCTCCCATACCAGCACGTCACAGATATATGCACATACCACATCATACTGTCTGCTTGCCCTGTCTACGGCCTACCAGCGCGCGTAAATATGAGTTAAGTCGTGATGAAAAGTTACCCAAAACTAAACGATCCCGACCGTTTAGCGTGATGGAAAATTAAACAAAATTACTAAAATGGATTTACAATGCAAAACTGCATTCATTGGCTTTAACATCGCTGTGAATGTTTCATAAGAATATTAAATAGTGATCGCTGGAGTATGACAAGAAAGCGGCTATTTCCCGCCATTGAAATATCGGCACTCTTCCGATTGACGGGTCTAAATAGTTCCGCAGTGAATAAGTCAGGGGTTAAGGGTTAGGGTTAGTGTTAAACTAACACTGACCCTAACCCTTAACCCTAACTTATTCACTGCGGAACTATTTAGACCCGTCAATCGGAAGAGTGCCGAAATATCACATCATTGTTGATCATGGCATGCCATCTTCATCATTTTAGTTTGACACTTGCCCTCCGACTTTAATAGTCCAAAATAACACACTTTATATAAAAATGAATGGTTGATTTAATTATGCATCTAAGAACAAACACAGACATCTACATAAAACGTGATTTGTGGGTCTACTTACGTCTGAAAACGAAGTGACTATTCGCAATGGAATTGCGAATATAAAACAATTATATTCGCAATCGAAGTAGATCACGTGATTATTCCTATGCGTCCATATTACAATATATTGTTGATCTATCAACGTGTCCTCGGCAGATTAGTGGTTAGTGTCTCCGCCTGGTGCACGGGAGCTCGAGGTTCGATTCCCCACCGGTGTGGCATCATTTTTTTTATTCATTTTCAGGAATTCGGTGACACCAATGCTAGTCTGATGATTTCTCTTTAGGCATATGTTTTCTACGGGTTTTGTGTATTAGGTGTTGTTTATCTTGCTGCACAAGAACCTGCACACTTGTCTTTTTGTTCTTATCTGTCCTCTACTTTTGTTGTCTTGGGAAAGGAACTTAGCCACCCGAACACGAGTTCTTCTTCTTCTTCTTCTTCTTCTTCTTCTTCTTCTTCTTCTCTCTCTCTCTCTCTCTCTCTCTCTCTCTCTCTCTCTCTCTCTCTCTCTCTCTCTCTCTCTCTCTCTCTCTCTCTCTCTCTCTCTCTCTCTCTCTCGCTCTAAGTCTCAATCTCCTACTTCTCCCTTTCTTGTCTTTACCACTCTTTAATGTCTTTCAATACATCTTTTTCATATCTCTGTTTCTCACACTATCTTCGTTATCTATCTCTCTCCTCTCTCTTGTCCACCTGCTTCAGACATACCGGGTTTTCCTGCACTTTATATGAGTAGCATTTCCTTATCCTTATTTATTTATTAATTAATGAGGCCAGTCAATCGAAATCTGGTGTTTGAATTGCCAAATCATGTCTCTCTGAGGCGAAGCATACTACTGTCAGCTTGGACCAGAACAGAGTCACCCAGAGAGGATGCAATGGAGGCCATAGAAAGTGTCAAATTAATAGAATAATCACTGCTGCGATATTATCAGGACATAATTAGTAAATAGTAGGACGGTAACATAAACAAACATGGATGCCTGGTATGGTAACAGTAAGTGTACAGAAACGAAAGTTAACAATTCTTGAACTCGCCTGGGGACAGAATTATTTGTAGGGAT
>JACEFZ010012898.1:0-57621 GCA_014155875.1 Cepaea nemoralis
TACACCAGAAATTAGTTATGAACAGTTATATCTACTTATATTGTTTCTCTCTCTCTCTCTCTCTCTCTCTCTCTCTCTCTCTCTCTCTCTCTCTCTCTCTCTCTCTCTCTCTCTCTCTCTCTCTCTCTCTCTCTGTGTGTGTGTGTGTGTGTGTGTGTGTGTGTGTGTGTGTGTGTGTGTGCTTTATGCGTTCCCGATCTGTCCATCCGATTGAGATGAAAGTTTGTACATATGTTGTTCTCACTCTCGCGAATGCAACTGAATTAGTTAGTTAGTTTAAAATCAATATTTAAATTTTACACGAAAGATTATTACGAGATTCAGAAACAGACGTGCAACGGGAGCGTGAACGGGAGCATCAGAAACAGACGAGCAACGGGAAAGGGAATGGGAGCATCAGAAACAGACGAGCAACGGGAAAGGGAATGGGAGCATCAGAAACAGACGAGCAACGGGAAAGGAAATGGGAGCATCAGAAACAGACGAGCAACGGGAACGAGAACGCGAGCAGGGGCCGAACGAGTTCTCTGTGCGCTTAGAGAAATGTATTTGAATGTATAATGACTACTTATATAAATTCAATGAGACGCTTCCCGCCAGGAGTAATAAAATGTTTAAGTAGCAATGGAGACAAGACAAATAATGTATTGGGGTATAAATGAATGCTGTTTAATGCAGATAGTTAGTTTGAAGAACGTAGAGCATAATATCTAAGGATATATATTGCCACTCTGATAAATAGATACTAAAATAAATTTAAATAATTGCGTTATCTTAGATGTCAAGTATGTGATGTCACGTGGTAGATAATATCACAAATGAAGGGCAGTCTACCAACGGGATCATATATCTAGTGCAATATCCCTTTAATCGCACTTTTGATGTGCACATTAAACTAATATATGTGAATGTGCCTCATAATGATAGCAATATGGTCGAAGATGCCAAGTCGTAGCAGAGTACTAGACGCAAAAGTAAGAGGGAGCAAATCTCCCGAACGAAAATGTACATAAAACTAGGCACCTGACGTTGAACGGACATCACGTCAGAATGTTTGGCAATAACAACGAATATATATATATATATATATATATATATATATATATATATATATATATATATATATATTAGAATGGAGAACCTAAATAGCAGGGCATCGTGCATATCAGGATAAAGATTGTGGGACAGATGCGGAATCAGGGAATGAATGAGACTGAGAACGCCACACCAGAAGGACACTTCGGTAACCTTGGATACACAGAAGGACCGCAATACTAATGTGATAGTGGTCAACGGATGAATATTTATAATTGATGTTTTCCTTACGATCGTCCTGTCTGGCATTTACAGACGCGATCGAAACTTATTGAGATTCATAAATTGTCTGTTTGATCACTACTCAAGAATGTGGGCTAATAAACTTAGCCGCATCAATTAGATTGCCAGCCTTCAAATGAGTCCTTTTTATTGATGTTCCGTTGATGCTTCTTTGCTGGATCGTTATCTGCAACTCTAGACGATGTTTTGTTCGAGACTATATTTTGATGTTATGCCAGATTACGTCTCAGCAACATGGGGTCTCTACGTATAGAAGCATGGAATTTTGAAGGTTGCCAGGACACCTTTGTGGATACATCGCTGCTATAGAGTCGATACAAGTCAGCTCTACCGCTATTAATTTGGATCCGTTACCAGCCAGTAGATAGATAGCTGCCATCATATTCTAACGCTAGGCCATTATTCTACAACATATCATTCGTCACGACAAGTACACCAGGCCGTTATATAGAATGAAGTCAGCAACCATATTTCATTAACGCGGATCCAGACACACAGGAATTCTACCACTGATTGTTTACTCTGGAGGGATACGTCTTCATGACAGCGCTAGTCTATTTATCAACCTACGGCACTACAGCAGTTTAGAAACATCGTCACCAACACCGGAAGAGCAACATTATTGAGTCACATCTAAAATTAGGCCAGTATATATTGTTTGTGTTGAATTAATATTCTGTTGGGTGTTGTTAAAGTTGAAATTGATATATATTATTGCTATGGCCGAATTACTTTCATCGTAGTTCGTGGGCGGTTGGTCGGGCTAACCTCGCTTCAAATAACTTTGGTTGTATGGTTCAAGGTTACGTTCTATGCTAACAGTAATCAGTTCGGTGCAAATTTGCTTTTGTAGCGATCTAGCGATTTGTTAGTACACGTGTCGTTTGGTTATAGTTTTATTCATTTGTTCCTATCAGTTTTCTATGTTTATTTCAAATAAATAGAGATGTTCGTCGGCGTCACATTTTGTATACTTCTCCCGTAACAGTTTTTGTGTTGTGGCGTGATACTATTTTCTACAATTATATATTTTATATCAGTTTTGTCTGATTTATAGCTTTCCTAACGGGTTAACGCATTATTTGTTTTCCTAAAGTTTCTCGCATGGCTTTTAAAATTAGCTTTATAACAATTTTGATTATGATATCATTGCATTCTATTTTACTCTGTTGACACATTTACTGTTGTCTTTCATCCGATTTCGTATCACATACAAATATAGTATATATTAGCTATATAATTTACAGGATTGTTATAACATGTCTACATTTCAAGAATATATGGACATAGGTGAAAGGTCCGGATTAACCGGCCAGAAGCTCAGGACTTGGGCAAAGCAAGAGTTTAATTAGTTCCAAACTTTACAGCGAGAGGTGAAGGCTGCAGCCAAAGCTGCTGAACAGGAAGAAAGACAACTACAGTCCGCTCGTGAAAGAGACGAAAGAGAACTACAGGTTAAATTAGAGAAAGAACGATTAGCGGCGGAAGAAAAAATGAAAGAAAGAGAAATTGCAATGGAGACAGAAAGACTGACAGTGAAAGATAAAGAACTGGCTTTGGAAAGAGAGAAACTTACTTTTGAGGAGGAAACTAAAGAAACCCGGCACCTTGGTGCGATGGTGGGATATGCCAGGGCCAAGTCATTGACGCTGTCAGAATCACGTGGCCATCCTATAGACCTTCCCATCATTCAGACAGACTAGGACAGCAGATGCCAGGGCGTCCTCCAGATCTTCTCCCTGTCTATTAGTGATGCTATTCCCCCATTGTCTACCTCTGGGTTTGAAGTCCCCACAGTAAATGATATGTCTTTCATCCATGTCGAACACACTCTGCCATTGTCGAACGTAGACCTTCCCATTACGTGCATAAACGTTCACGATTACAAGCTGCTGTAGCAGTAAGTGTATATGGGGTGGGCAAAACTACAGCACGCTTGAGCATCAGGGTAGAATGGGAAGAAGGATGCTCAAGTCGTGACGTAGTTTGTGGTAACGGATCAGTGAACTTCGGGGACTAAGAAGAGATGGACGTATGATTTAACTGAGTAACATCTGGCTTGATTCTGAATAAAGCAACCTAGAACTGGAACCGTCTTGGAGTTGTTGATAGTCCATCGTCCCTTTGCTGTACTGGTACAGTACAGAATTGGTGCCGTGACCAGCACAGTAGAGAAACAGGCATAATTGAGAATTATTTCGGCTGAGCTCAAGACTTCGAGTGTTTTTTTCAGGTACCAAGGAATATGCAGAAGAAGAAGTAGAACTATTGTTTCAAGCCTGATAGAAATTACAAAGAAGTTAATATGAATTACTTATATGTAGAATTACAACGTATTAGTACATGGTTGGGGGAATTAAAAGAGGCAGTTAATGAAGTAGAGAATTTCGTAGAAACGTTGAAGAACAGAACGACTAGACAAGACCCTTATAGATTTATGGTAGACTGTAATGGAGTAGGAAAGAATAACAGGAGACAGCCATTGCTTAATAAAGACAGAAGACAATATGGTTATGACGAACCAAGGCCTGATGTATATAGAGTAAAAGACAGTGAGAACAGACATAATGGTGAAAGGTCGGACTGGTATAGCTGTTATAAATACAAAAATGGGCGTGAGAGAAACCTTTCAAAGAAATCATGGGGCTGGCCCTCTCACAGTGCAACCGCTAGAAAAAGACGTAACGACTGGTTTGAAAAAAGACAAAGACAATATTTGAAGTCAGGATCGAAGGCCAGAGTAGAACACAAAGATAAGAATTCAACGACTCCTAAAGTACTTGCCAATATTAGGATTGAACAGGAAAAGAAGACGACGGTATTAGTAAAGAAAATAAACCGAGAGACACAGACGCAGACAAGTAATACGATAAATGATAGTACGCAGACACATATGGATACTGTAGAGAAGACAACCCAGGTACAGTCAATTAAGAAAATAGAAAAGGGAACGCAAACTATTAAGACGGTGGAAATTGCGGAACAGGTGAAATTAGAAAAAGAAGACACAGTTGAAGTTAAGAAAGATAGACAGACGAGAACCAAAGACGAAAGGAAACCAAAGAGGAAAAGTATTGAAGAAAGAAATAGTAGTATGATAGTTAATAGAGGTACTGCCATGTCAAGTTCCTCAGGTATAGACATGAAATTAATCCCCAAATGGTGTAGAAATATTAGGTGTGAGAGCTCAGGTTACGGAGAAGATATTCCTACCGCTGCATATTATAGTAAATACCGTGATGCTGAGACAACTGTGAATACTGATGATTCGGAGAATGAGAGAATTGCACTACGAGCAGATCCTGACTCGAAGCGTGATGTTCCCTCATACGGTGTAGTTGCTGGTGGACAGACGGACATAGTTTTAGTTGGTGACTCTTTAGAACTAGATACCAGTTTATATGACAGGAAAGTAGGGAAGGCTAAGAGACGAATACCAAGAAAGAGAAAGAAAGTCAGACGTTCTAATGCCGACTATGGGAATAGGGTCGACGTGTCTGCGGTAAATTATTATGAGTCTGATGAAGGAACTATTATCAGTGTGTCATCTGAAGACGAGATGGGGAGGTGCAAACGTTACGTAAGGTATACAGGAAACAGTGAGCAGACTGACGCAAATAAAGGAAATAAGAAGAAAGCATTTAAGAAGAAGAATAGTAATAGACAGATAGCGGACATTTACTCCTCGACGACAGAAGATAACATAAGAAAACTCAGAGAATTAAGACCTGAGTACTTTAACAGGTTAACAACAGATAGTGAAGATGACATAATTAGAGAGAGACGTACTAATGTATTGAGAGACAATGAAATATTTAACTTGGACACACTCTATAACTGTTAAAATTCCTTGGGTGAGGAAGGAAAATGGAATAGTTTTGGCTTATGAGAAGAATTGCGGTTTGAGCATATAGATATATGGGTTGTCTAAAATAGGCAGATGAATTTTTTGGTGTAGCATCACATGGTACAGGGTAGGCGATAGTGTTGTTGAGGATAGAGAGTTACGGCAAATGATATTCTACGGGGGTACGTAATACAGGATATCTTGTGTTTAGTTACGATGTAGGGAGAGTAAACAAGGTAAAAATACTCCTTTGTCCGGAATGGAAAGATACAGAGAGTTAATCACGTCGAGTGATGTATAACTGGTGTGATTAAAGTAGAGTAGATTCAGCACAGAATTAGTAGAGGGTGAGAGATAAACTAAGTATGAATGTTCGTACTAGAAATGGTTCGACTCAGAGCTATGACGTGATGTCCGAGATAGTTTTGCTTGTTGGTTTGAGAAGAAAGTATAGTATTGTTGACAGGTGAACCGAGAGTGTCTGGTGAGGAGATATAGATTGAGGAGGAATTGAGTATCCTGTGTGTAAAATAGCCAGTTGAACGCGAGAATATTAAGAGTAAAAGACTGTAGAAGTTGATGCTTGAAGAATACCAGTTACGTCATGTTTGCGGAGAAAGAAGAGCTGATTAAATCTGAGAAAGTTGTTGTGTGGAGAAGTATAGAATGATAGTTACGAGGTTAGTGGCTCAGCGGAATGAGGTTTGTTTTGAGAGATAGTTGATAGTGCTGTAAAAGAGATATAAGTTGCGAGAGATAAAATATAGATTCTGATCTTTGAAAACGAGTGAATGATTGAAAAAAGTAGAATAAGACAAACATATGTGCGTCGAGAATGGATAGGCTGATGGCAAGTGATAAGTACAGCATGCATGTACGAGGCGTTTAGTTAGTACGTGAGTATAATTCTAGACAAACAGGTATTCGTCGCGGTGAGTGAAGAAGGAGTGAGGTTTGAAGACGTCGCCTAAGTGAAGTACATAGACAAAATGTAATAGGGGCGCTGATATATCGTGTGTCAATGTGTGTAGAGGAGGTCGATACGCTTAGATTGTGGTGAGTGATTGCTGGAATGTTGAATTGGCGTCTAAATTGTTTTTTTTTTGAAGTAATAGTATAGACACGTTAGGTTGTCGAGATGCGAGAGTAGTCGTGAGATGAGAGCGAGGTTGTGTATCACTGTCCGTGTGAATATGCGAAGAGTGGTTGATAAGTGACGTTGATAAAACGTGGAACATAGAGGATGCGAAAAAGTAGAGATAAAAAGAACATGATATAAGATTGGTGATGTCTTTTGGTTGGAATATATGACGTTGGACAGAGTTAATAAGAATTGTATGACGGAAAGAGAGTTAACATTCTGAATGATGTTTCATAAAACATGTTTAGTTGATGACAGGGACATGTCGAAGCATGAATGCCTAATACTGAGAAATGAGGAAAGTGAGGTCCGTTGTCAGTTATAAATGGTGTGGGTTTGCTGTTTCTGAAAGAATCCCGATAAATAGGAAGAAGAGTGAAAGATACGGAGGTAAACAAGGTTAGTTAAATGAATGTTGGAGGACGTGTTCCGATAAGTGTGACTAGTTTGATTATCGTCACGATGCAAGAACGCTAGGAGAGACTTGAAGATAGTTTAGAGTAGTTGTGGTGAGACGTTGAAAGTACTGATGCAGGAGAATGAAATATTAATTGCGTCGGATAGACGAGAAACTTAGAAGTATAATTAGTTGTATTGGTGAAAGGTCTATAGCAAATAGACAAAGTTTTGTTGGACGTAGGAGGGTGGAGATACCGTAGTTAACGGTAATAATTAAGTAGTTGTAGTAATACTTGGAACAAATCCAAGGGAAACAATTAGTGTGTCGAGGTACGGTTTCCTTTAGTAGAGAGATGAGTTGTAATATGCTGAGATAGTCGTCACACTGGTAATAGATAAAATTAGTTGACCTGTAGTTTACAGTGCTTGTTTAAGATGATATTCCAGATATTGTGATGTGATAGGAGTTAGTCTGGTAAAAGATAGAAAATTGTGAGGGGAGAGAATCAATGATAGTACGGTCATTGTTGATTAATGATTTTTTTGTGTGGAGAGAACAGATATTGTTCTAAATTATGAGAATAGTCTGTAAGTAACATATATATATATATATATATATATATATATATATATATATATATACGTATTTTGGCATTGATGCTTGGCATTGAGTTGTTTTGTTGTATAACAAAATAGGAATGACTTGGGTCATTGGTTCGTATAGGGGGCCAATGTTGTTTGGTCACTTTAAGTAGTTAATTCTATCTGAATTATTTTTTTTTTGAAAACCTTCTCTTTAGCGAGAAGACACTTGTTTTTATTGAAATTGAGCTTTCAATGCCTCATATATAAAAAAATGTTTGCTTGATTTGGTCCTGTAAAATGATTGTTATTATTTTAGAATAGGATTATTGTGTTCTTAGACTTTTGCGTACAAACTATTGGTCCGTAAAAGAGACCAATAGTATTAGGTAACAATAGGTTAGGATGTATGTTGTATTATTTTAATATATGTTTTTCTTTGAATGAGTTAATACCTTTAATTGATATGAGGGGAAACATAAATGATGTTATATAAACTTGGGGGGGGGGGGGGGTATGATATTCTGTTGTGATTTTATTTCGCTGTTTTGTATGTTAAATAGTAGTTAATTAAGTTATGTTTAATTTACATGGTTTTGTCTAGAATAAAGACAATACATGGGGCTTTATTTAGGACCCTTCGTTCAGAAAATAGTAATAAACTACTGTGGACTAGTAGAGAGACACATCATCTTTGTGAATAATGTGTTCATGGGTATATTATATTGCTGTGATAATCAGCATAATGAGGTTGATATGGTTATGAAGTAGTGGAAACATATACCGGGGATGGTTATGGGAAAGTTTAGAGTTACACTAAAGTCAGTATTGGATGGAAATACATGGATTGGAAGCCATATGGAGGAAGAAAGGATTAATGAATATAGCAGTGGGGTAAATGAGGGGAAAGTTTTGAACATAGTTTCCATGGGGTCAGAAGAGCCATGATATACACGGGATTGCTAGTTTATGGAAGAAGAAGTGGGTAATGGGTTACCCCAGACAAATAGTAAACATGAATTGAATCCATGTTTGAGTAGACACTGTGGATAGCAGTACAATAGTAGGGTTGTAAGTGTGAGAAATGAACATAGTGGAGACATAATGACATGGGGTTTTTGAGGGTCCGTGATATATGAACTGAGATAAAGTTGATTGCAAGCAGTCACAGACAGGAGTCAGGGGTAGTATATTGTTGCTGTTGATAACGGCATAAGTGGAGGTTTTAATAGATATGCCCATAATAAATGGACAGTAAGGGGTCGCTGAAATTTTCGGCGAGAGAATTCTGAGTGAGGTATAGGAGAAGATTAGTTATGTGAGGTGATGTGTATAATGTTGGAGGAGGTCTTAAGGGATAATAGACCTTTTTAATTGTGTCCTCGGGATATGTTTTGTGGTTGACATTACAATGAGAGGTTGAAGTAAGGTTCAGAGCCATAAAAGTAGTAGTGTCTGTAATATATAGACAATTGGAAGTGAATAATATTTTTGATGGTTGGTATTTGATGCTGTAGATAGCAGAGTAAACGGTTACCATAATGAGTGGTACTATAGGAGATATAATTATTTTAGACTTTATTACATAAAGTCTCAAATGACATAGGGGGGTAAAGGAGTGTGTGATTTAGCTGAGTGTGGTTTTTGTCTGGAAGAGTTCTACTTCTTCTTTAAATCTCCGGTGCGCACCGATTCTTTGTCTTTCTATCGTGTGAGAGTGATTTCAGGTTGATTTAAAGTGGAGAATTAGTGGGGTTGGTGATGACAATAGGGAGTTGGTATCAGAAGAGTACAGCGTTTGAAATTTTAAGCGGATTGCTTATGAAGAGAAGAAGAAGTATTTAAGAAGACGTGTTAATGATGTATTGTATAAAGTTGAGATTTAAATGTTATTAAGGATATGTAAATATGTTATGTTTTTTTGAAGGGCCAGAAACGAAGAAGAAATGGGTTGATATATGGCAGGGGAAAGAGTTACGAACAGATTGTTTTACTTAAAATAAAGTTGCTTTGGGGAAGATTAGAGGGGCTGTGGGAAGTAAGGAAAGAGAGGGAATAGAGTAGGGTTGGGAGTAAAGACTTTTTAAGGGAAAGTCTTTAGAATACATAGGAAGGTGTAGCAGTAAGTGTATATGTGGTGGGCAAAACTACAGCACGCTTGAGCATCAGGGTAGAATGGGAAGAAGGATGCTCAAGTCGTGACGTAGTTTGTGGTAACGGATCAGTGAACTTCGGGGACTAAGAAGAGATGGACGTATGATTTAACTGAGTAACATCTGGCTTGATTCTGAATAAAGCAACCTAGAACTGGAACCGTCTTGGAGTTGTTGATAGTCCATCGTCCCTTTGCTGTACTGGTACACTGCACCGGTGTCATTATTCTTAATACCTGCACTTGCAGGGCATCACTGTTCCAGGCGGACATATCGATCTCAGATACCAGTATGTTGTCGCGGACCAGAATGGCCTGTCCGAGGTGCCGCCTGTTAAAGAAGCCCTGAAACCCCGCGACATTGACTGTTCCGTGGCCGAGCTGTGTTTCTTGTAAGACTACAATATCGTTTCCGTAGAGTAGTTTTTCAAGAATGGGTCGGCGTTGATTAAATGATGCACAGTTCTAGAACAGTACTCGAACATGTCCGATGCCCAATCTGTCACACTTTAACCGCTTCCTGCGTGCACCTGCTCTTTTACCATACTGTGTCCTTGCCGGTCCTCGTCTGGTCGTAGTGTTTGGCTTAAATATCGCCACCGGGTGCCGATGTTATGTTGAAGGGAGTCCGGGCGCGCGTGCACGAACTCCGTTGCACGGTCCGAACTACATTCCACCACGAAAAACACACTTAAACTACAAACATTTAGGTAAACACACGTTCCTGCAGATGGCCAGACCATGGATCGTGCCGATGTTATTAACGTCCTAAAAGACATGTCGAGAACAGAAGACTTTGACGTCAGTGAATCCACATCCCTGTCCAGGATGAAAGACTTTGGGGTAAGAATTGGCACGGCCAGACACGAGAGGTACATCGGGAAAACGAGGTGCTTCGTTAACCAACACAGAACTGGCACTATTAGCCACCGAACGCTGATGCATATGCTTGGGGGGGGGGAGGATCTGAGCACCTATGGGCCTGTCCGTAGCGCAATAAGATGCCCCGACTGTCCCCAACTGCAAGAAAAACGAGGTGCCTCGTTAACCAACACAGAACTGGCACTAGTAGCCACCGAACGCTGATGCATATGCTTTAGGGGGAGGGGAGGATCTGAGCACCTATGGACCTGTCCGGAGTGCAATAAGATGCCCCAACTGATAAATGATAACTGATAACACTGCGGTCATTTTGGGGGGGGGGGGGGGGGTTGGGGGTGGGGGTTAAAAACCAAAAGTTCATTTTACAATATATTTTACATCAGTTTCGAAGATCGCTCGCTATTAATGTACGAGTGTAAGTTAACAGGTAAATCAAAAATGGCTGCAGAAAAATAACTAAATATTATTGCAACTTGAAACCAATTTATTTTTATACATACATTGTCCCTTTATTTCTCAACATAATTTCCACCAATATTGATGCACTTATTCCATCGTTTTATAAGATCTCCCAAACCGGCTGCATAGAACTGTGTGTTCTGTTTTCTAAGCCACGCTTCTACTTCACATTCAACTTCATTCGCGAAATGTTCTGGAACATCCACCTTACAGCCCCGTCTTAGCCCCTAGCGATGTCCTATATAGCGGTGCATAGCGGGGTAGAATAAGTTACGAGGGCGTGTCAATAAGTAAGTCACAGTTCTGTGGGATGGCAGGTGAATGACAAAACCAGTTACTTAAGTTCACATGCCAGTTTAGCAATGTCTTGGCAGAAATCTGTCGTGCCCAAAGTCATAAGCGCAGCTAGGTGTAGTGTTGGTTAGTCTGGAACATTGCTTTTTTTTTTGAACGGTCATTGCGGAAAATGACTGCTCGCATCTGTAAGTCGAACCAGAATGACAAGTGTATCTCTGGGCGAATGAACGCGGGTGTTCAAATTGTTCGACAGGCAATAGTCGCCAGAATGAAAACTATATGATCAGCCGAAGGTGAAGCTGGCAGCTCCAGAAATTTGCATCTCACTCAGAATTGTATTTGAAATCAATTACATTCTGCTGAAGGTCTTGCTGTAATTGACAGAGTCTGGCATCGGGAAATATGAACGGATTTATGAAGCGAGCAATATTATCCTGGTCTTTTCTGAACTCTTGAAATCTCGACTGAAAGATATCCAGAAGACTTTCAATTTTTACTTTGTACTGTAATAAGTCACATTTCTTTTCTGCCACAAGCGTCTTCTGAGTTGGAAACGTCTCTTAAGTCCCTTCAGTCAGCTGTCCGATAAACAGTCTTAGTCTCATTTTAAATGAAGAAATGTCATCGCACAAATTTGTGAATAGTTTTTCCCCCGCCCCCCTGGATCCTCGCATTTTAAGAGTTTAAATAAGACGTGATGTCCACCAAAAATGCCAAGTCATTAAGCCAGTCATCGTTCAGCATAAATTCCCTTTCTGTAGGCAATTCATTTATTTCAGACAGAAACAGATAGACACTATTTTTCAGCACCCCAATTCAGATCAACCAAAGTCTTCACATTTTCGCTTTTTACCATTGTTTGATTTTAGATTTTCCACACTTATGTTTATAGGCGTTAATAGTAAATTTCCATTTGAAAAAAGAAAAAAAAATCTAATTTCAACACAAAACTGCCGACTGTGCTAAGCAGATGTAACAGATGACATCATGGCGCCTTGCGCACTCTGATTGGTCGACAAGGCTGGGATATGGGAACTTCATAATGTTTCGTTGCGAACTGAACAGGCGCATTCGATAATATCTGAGCATAACAACCACGAGCAGAGTAGATTATCAGCACGCTGACGGATCGCTCCGAGTGCATTTTTGAAATTATTAAAATATATTATATTAAATAAGAGGCCTCGCGTGCTATTTTCTTCTAGCAGGCGGACCACACGTGGCCCGCGGGCACGGTTTAGGAACCTCTGCATTAGAACTACCATGTGGTCTAAATGGACTCCAGTGTCAACTTCCGTGTCTGTCAATGTGTCGTAATATATTTATTTGCATTTTTGATTTTATTATATTTTATTATCCCCCAAGTCTACTCCCCTTTTAAAAATGTATGTTCATCATTGTAGAGTTCGGTGTAAGGTCTGTAGACTGCCTTCGAGTTTAGTATTTCTCATTTTTTCACAGGTGTTACACGTACTTAACTGTTTTTATTTCCTATTGTTACATCCTGCTGCAGCCGTTATTTCTTTTATGAATATTGCAACTAGTTTCAACCATTGTAATGTTTCACAAAGGGCCGTGCGGTAGATTTACTCAGTATGATGCAAGTCTTCGAAATGCCGCCCCATAAATGTTTTTTTTTCTTCTTTGCCGCCAATTAAAGATTCTTCATTATTGAATAGTTCAAATTGTATTTTGATTTCACTGCTTCTGCCGCCCCCTTACGGCGCCACCTGATTTGGCCGCCTCTCTGTATCATATCACAGCACAGCCCTGGTTTCATATGTAAAAATTTTGAAATATTTATAATAGGAATTCTTAGTTTCAAGGTAAATAAATTGAAATGAACATTTTTAAGCGACAAGGGAGACAAGAAAAATAGTTTATTGTAATACAAAAGACGTCAATATACAGCAAATAATTAGACCGAAGAACTTATTCTATAATATTGAACTAAAACAATTGACACTCTGATCAAACACTACTAAAATAAATGTAAGCAATAACGATGTCTCAGAATGCCGGTATGTGATCTCATGTGGTGGAATATATAATACAGGAAGTGCTGTCTACGTAAGGATATTATATATAGAGCAATATCCGTTTAATCTTTGCAATGATTTGTCGTTTTAACTTAGTATTTTTGGCAGGCACATGTACATGTGCCTCATAATGATAGCAAGTGTGGTCATAGAGACCTATTAATGGAGCAAAGAAACTGATGATATCGATGTTCGTCTTTGATACACAAGTAAAATGTAAAAAACGACAGTCGCTGGTTTTTGCCGTAACGCTGGAGTTATATTTGATCCTAGCAAAGACAAGCCACCGTTTGAGGTGTTCAGCTGCAATGACACCCAGTCGTAGAACATGTAACATACTTTACCTTAGTTTTCTTTCTAATACGAGAATTTGATGACAAAATACACCCGTATCTTACCTCTTACTCAGTCTGCTCATCACTGTCTCGGTATTCAGTCATAACTGTGACAAAACCTCACTACTTATCACTTTCAGCCATCTATTTTTGTTAGGTCCTGTCCTATATCTTAGGAAATCTCAAAGAGATACAGGAAAACTAGAATTCATATTTCCCAATGTGATCCAGGCCCACTATCATTTTAGTAGCCTTCAATGGCTCAATTACTTGAGGCTATCAATAGAGCCCAGGAAGTCCCCAAGGGCAACAAGATAACGATTTCCTTGAATAATAATACACCTGTGGAGTTTCCTTGCCAATCTGCTCTCAGAGAAATAATTAATATCTAGGTGACTGCTTCAACCAGAGCATTAGAACAGCATCAGTACCGCAGGCTGGGTGCACAGCTATCTCACCCCTCTCCCAAAACCATTCAAGGATCATTCAATGCTTAGCGGCTTTAGGATCATCCCACTTCAAAATACATTTGGGAAGGTTTTAGAGAAGATAGTTGCTGTCAAGCTGCAAGAGGTTTGGGAAAGGGGGAAATTTCTTCCAAGAGGCCTGGGGAGCTACAGGCAAGGAAAAGATACCTGGTCAAATGCAGCCATTTTTGCCTTTAACGTTTATGAGGGGTTCCAGAGTAGACAGGAAACGATGGCGGCAGCGCTTGATCTCGAGGATGCGTACAATAGAGTTCGATATGATGTTTTAATGACCGCACTGATGGAGAAGGGGGTCAATCCCTGCTTGGTGAACTGGATAGTGGTCGTCCTGCATTCTCGTCGGGTTGCTCTCCGTCTGGGGGCATGGACCTCAGAGCCACACATTATAACCCCGGAACTGCCACAGGGATCCACAATCTCACCGGTGCTCTTTAACGTGTATACGAACACGTCTGCAAACCAAGAAGCACCAGAGGTTGGAAGGATACTAACATTTGCAGATGATATTCTTGCATATAGGCAGTGGAGAGATAGGGAGCAAACAACCCAGGAGCTACAAGCGACAGGAGACAAAGTGATTGACTGGTGCACTGAAATGAGTGATGTCATCCACCCGGAAAAGGCAGCTGCTTTGTGGTGCTCTCTGGACAACAGGATTGTGAGAGCTGATGCCCCAAGCCTCACGGTAGATGGTAGAAGCCGTTGTCAACAGAGAGAACAAACTGAAGTATCTGGGAATTACATTTGACAGTAGCCTATCCTTCAAGGACCATGTGGAGACGGTTGTGACAAGATCTCAAAAGGGATTCAATGCACTTAAAACCATGGCTGCAATGGACATAGAGCAGAGAATACTTTTCAGACTATACCAGCACTTGATCCTCTCAGTGATTGATTATGGACTAGGACTGCTCACTGTCTCAAAGAGTCAGCTGGTGAGATTGGAGCGCATACAGAACGAGGTTTTGCGGGTCATTCTGGGATGCACCAGAGATACCCCAGTGGTGTGTATGCGGTACATCCTTGGTTTGCCGGCTGTTGCTGATAGGCTCAAAGTGATGCAGGCGAAGGCATATCCCAGAGTAGCTGCAGACACAGATCACCCGTTGCATGAGGCGCTGGACGCAGTTAAGGGTCAGCGACTGATAAGAGGGAAATCATGGATGGCTCAGGCGGAGGATACGATCAGACAGGTGTGTCCCTTGGAGAACATTAGGCGAGGAGAGGAGTGGGTCAGAGTGCCAGCGGAGCAGTCAGACTTGTGCAGAGTTATAATCACATTAACCGGGAGTACAGGGAATGGCCAGCAGAAGCCACGGAAGTGGAAATCCAGCAACTAATTCAGGACAATGCTCACTCGGGTGATGTGATTATCTACACAGATGGTTCGGTGTCAAGAGGTGAGAGAAGTGGCTGGGTGTTCATAGCCAAAGCTAATGGTCGATGTTTGGGGCAGGAGAGCCTGGCATATGATACCACAACATCCAGCTTAAGAATGGAGGTGGAGGCGGTCAGTGCAGTATTCCGCTGGATAGAGAATATGTAACTGACTCAGAAAGCATGCTGAGTAAAGTTAGGATAGGCAAGTTTCGTGCAGAGTGGCTTGCTTCGCTTCGGAAGTCACGGGTGGCAAGCATCGTCTGGATCTTTTCTCCGGGGCATGCTGGTGTGCTGGGGAATGAACATGCGGACAGATTGGCTGGCTCTGAAAAACTTGGTGGAGTGTTGATGCATGATAGGGCAGATGTTGTTGCAGCCTTGTGGGAGCACGTGTACACCTTGGAGGATCAAATGGATCACCATGGTCTGGCAAAAATGCGACAGCGAGGAGTGACGAGGGGATCTGGCCGACGCTTGACACTCAGGGGAAAGGCGAGACGGACATATAATCAGATTGCTACTGGTACTATTGGTGTGGAACTCTTCGCTGGCTGCTGAGGATGGGGACGGAGTGCTTATGGGAATGCTCCGAATGCTGTGATGTCGGTTCATAAATTAATCAATCAATCAATCTCCAGTATTATATATTGCGTTCAGCAGTCTGGTGACTTGGTCAATTCCATATTCATCTAGGGCATTGATCATTTCTGCTATGATATTATCTATACCCGGGGGTCTTGCCAGTTTTCATATGGTTAAGAGCGATCTCAATTTCCATCTTCAAAATTGATGGTCCTTCAGTATTATTCCGTAGATCATACTGTTCTTCTCTGGTATCATCATATAGGTCTTTCTCACTATCTTACCACGCATGTAAAATCTGATATTTTTTCTATTATGATTTTAAATATTGAACACAACCCACAAATGGTAACGCTGATCGTATTCCTGTACGAAACTAAGGCCGTGTCCACGTCAATTCTGAAGCACTAAACTCGAGTTTCGCTCTCTTTCAAGCTCGTCAGTAGTGCATATCCTTGACCGGACCCAGAAACAAACCCCGTATCATGGCGTGTGGCGCGGATGTATAACCTCTAAACCAGGCGGTACACGCTAGACGCAACCAAATTCTCACATTAGAATATCACAACGTCACCCTTCGAAGGTTATAGCTCAAAATTTGCCCGATCACCGCGATTGACATCCGTCATTCGATGCGGCCACGAATGATCAGGTATTATCGGCTAGGCCGCCTTAAGTCCGGTTAGCAATTATCAAATTGATTTATCTGGTTGTTTCGGGAATTGAGATTTAAAGATTGAGAATTGATATTATGATTGTCCCATCTTTGCCATCCGTTGATGTTTGTGTTCTTTTGTTAGTGATGTCATTAATTCTCTTGTGCAGTAACTTGGTATTCCGGGTGTTGTGTTGGTTTTCGATTTCCCTGCAATTTTCCTCAAGCTATGTTTCTTTGGCCTCTTTGCATAGTTTCCTAATGTTAATGTGAATCTCTTCATATTTGTCCTTGTTATTTTTGTTATTTCTTCTTTTTTCCATGTGTGTCAAGATGTCTTCCGTCATCCACTTCTTGCGTCCCATTATCTTTATTTTTGGGATGATTGTTTCTGCAACTCGGTTGACTGATTTCTTTAATATTTCCCATTGTTCGATGACATCTTGAAATAATATTTCCATATCGGACAATGCATCGAATCTGTTCTTTACCTCTACTTTGAATTTATCTTTTATCGTGTCACTCTTCAGTGCCCGTTGATCAAATGTTGTGTTTCTCTGTGTATATTTGACTTTCTTCAATTTTGTATGTGTATTGCTTATGATTAATCTATGGTAGCTGTAGCAGTCTGCAATTTGTATAGTGTTTGCGACCTTTAAGGCATTTCGAAATATTCTATTAATGAGAATGTAATCAATCTGATTTCTGATCTTATGATTAGGACTCCTCCACGTCCATAATCTCCATGAGTGATGTTGATACCAGGTGTTTCCGATAATCATATCCTGCTCTTTTGCCCATTGTACAAGTCTGCAACTTCTTTCATTCTGTTCCCCTAGTCCATACTTGTCTACTATGCATCCATACTGTTGATTTCCAACTTTGGCATTCAGGTCACCCATTATGATATTTAATTCATAATTCTTGAATTTCTTGAAGCATTCTCTAAATCATTATAAAATGCATCATTGCTGTCATCACTATTGTCTGCTTTTGGTGCATAAACTTGTATGACGTGGACATCAAAAGGTCTTCCTCTCAACTTCACCATTAACACCCTGTCTGACACATTCCATTATCCTTTGATCGATTTTGATCTCCCTGTATCAATTATAATTGCTACTCCTCGCTGTTTGTTCTCTCTACCAGACTTGATTATTCTATATTCCTCAGATGTTAGAATGCCCATTCCTTTCCATCTGGTCTCACATATACCTAACATGTTAATATTTAGTCTTCTAATTTCATTGTTATGTTATCAAATTTTCCACCCCCACTCATAGTTCTTACATTCCAAGTTTCGACTTTCAATGTTGATATTCTTTTGCACTCAGTCGCCTGCTGACAGTCTGGAGTCACATGGTGCACATGACTACCCCTATCGGGCGAGGCTGCTCCTATGGAGCATCCAATTACGCCGTTTCTCTGATTATCAATGAGATTACAATACTTGATATTCTTGGCATCTGTAAAGAAGGTAGCTTACCATTGCTTTCTTTCCTAGCAGTGACTATACTGGTCGACGACCGTAGCCATTGTCTCCTCCAATAAAGAGATCCTCTGCCTACTATCATGAAGTTGGAGACACTAACCTACAACTATATGTGGCTGCTCTTCAACTTCATACACTACCTTCCCCCATGGCTTCACGTAACCCTGATCTAGGGGGGGGGGGGGGGAGGGGGGCTAAAAGGGTACCCCACCTTGCCCAAGGTTGTCCCGTAGGCTAATGGAGGGAAGAAGACACCTTACTTCTCCTTTGATAGGAGATACCCCTACCCTGCCACGCAACATAATAGATAAATACAAAACTTGGATCGGCTATATTTTCAAACACTGCACAGTCATTAAAAATGCATCATATATCAACAATATTATCAAATGTCCTGCCAGCTGGCGTAAGCATTCATGGCTCTCCATATATCTCGGTCTTTAGACTACCTCTGAAAAGTGTTTTGCCATGAAGTCCTAAGAAGATAATGTGGTGGTTTCCTCTTGTCTTCCACATCCACATGGTTTTCCTTTACCTCTGCTTGTGACAGTCATTTCCGAATGTTGGGACAAGTGAGTGTCCTGCTCTGCTAAGCTGCAGAGTTGTCCACTTTTTGTTGTGGATACTCGGTCCACAGGGCTGCGTTAGCCATAACATGATGTGTTTCCCATCCTCTACCACTAGTAGGTGCAGTTGGCAATTTCATTTCCTAAAGTTATGGTCTATGATGGCCAAAACTCTCCAGTACTTTTAAAGGACGCATAGCATCAAGGGAAATAAATAGAAATGATGTTTTAGGGAACAAGGGAGACAAGAAAAAAAACCAGTTATTGGAGTATGCATGAAGGCTGTTTAATGCAAATAGTTAGTTTGAAGAAAGTATAGCATGATATTTAAGGAAATATATTGCCACTCTGATCAACAGATACTAAAATAAATGTACGTAATTGCGATGTCTTAGATGTCCAGTATGTGACCTCATGTGGTAGATAATATAACAAATGAAGGGCAGTCTACTTATTGGATAATATATATAGTGCAATATCCGCTTAATTGCTACACCGAAACTTGTCATTTTATTAATATTTTTTTTCCAGGCACATATGCATGTGCCTCATAATGACATGAAATATGGTATTAGAGACTTTTAATGGCGCGAAGAACAGATGATCTCTATGTTCGTCTTTGATGCACAAGTGGATTACGGCAGTCGCTAATGTTTGCCTAACGCTGTTATATTTAATCCTAGCAAAGACAAGCCGCTGTTTGAGATGTTTAGCTGCAATGACTCTCAGTCGCCAAGCATGTAACATGTTTTACCTTAATGTCCTTTATAATACGAGAATTTGGTGGGAAAAAACACATCCGTTTCTTACCCCTCTTGGTCTGCTCATCACTGTCTCGGCATTAAATTATCACTGTGACAAAACATTCCTACTTATCATTTTCCGCCATCCATGATTTTTTTAATGTCCAAACCTATGTTTTGTTTGGAATTGAATCTTTTAAAATACAAGAGAATCAATTTCATTGCACAGGGTTTTATCCCATATGGTCCAGTAATTTTCCACAGGACGGGTTGCAGCACGCGTCGCACAAGTACGAATTAGGCAACTTCAACGACAAGCCCCTGTGTCTCTCCGAGAATACTCCACACTTTAACCACACGACGTACGCCGGAATAGAACCCATATCCTTCGGAATGTGTGGGCAGGTGGCGTAACCATTTCACTTGTCCTGTCTAGAACTTAACTCCCACTGCACTGTATTTAAATGCCTCTCCATCGTAAGCCTCTCCCGCTGTCACATGTAAACTACCTGTCACATCTTGTATCCATGTACGTTGTAGTCTGCCTATTTTCGTCTCCTTTGTACACTATATGAGAGGAATCACCTTTGAGGCACGTAACATCAATAACATTAGAAAGGAGAAGAATTCAATTCAATTGAATTGAATTCAAATTTATTTTAAAAGGGTTACAAATTGGGCACTCAGGCCCGTCTTACATTTGGCCCTTCCAATCACTCATCTTTTATTCATCAATAGTGCATGATTCATTCACATAGGAAAATGCATTGTGAAATGAATGTTGTAGACATAAACAATGCATATTATAATGTTATGAGACACATCCCTCACACGCCCACTTAACATGTTTCGTCACAAGCCCGCAGTGAAATTACGTCACTGTACATATGCATTAGGGACTTTCAGTTATCCGTCTATTGGATTATCCGTCATACCCCTAACCCGGACGGTGACGGTTAATCAAAGTTTTACTGTAATTATTTACCAACATCCATTTTTGTTAGGTCCAAACCTACTCCTTTCAGCCGAATCTGTTACAAGTCAAGAGCATCGACTTCATTGCACCAGGTTTTATCTCATAAGGCCCAGTATCTTTCTGCGAGGCTTCTTGCCGAACGAGTCACACAAAGTATGAACTACGCCACTCCAGCGAGAAGGCCCAGGGTTTCTCCTAAAAAACTGCACTCGTGAACCAAACGGCGTGCGCCGGAATCAAACCCACAACCTTGGGAACGTGAGGTAGGTGACATAACCAGTTGGCTTGTCCTGTCTAGAATTGTACTCACATAACAGATTATATTTAAATGTCTCTCCATTGTAAGACTCTACCGCTGCCACGTGTAAACTACCTATCACATCTTGAATCCATCTACGTTGTGGTCTTCCTTTTTTCCATCTTCTTGGTACACATTATGAGAGGAATCATCATTGGATGACATAACATCAATAGTATTTGATATGAAAGGGATAATCATTTGGGGGGGGGGGGGGTGGACGACGTGACATCAATAACATTAGATGTGAGAGGAATCACCATTGGGGGACGTGACATCAGTGACATTACCTATGAGAGAAATCATCATTGGTGGACGCAACTTAAGATATGAGAGTAATCACTCTTGTGGGAATTGACATAGATAACAGTAGATATGAGATGAATCACAATTGTGGGACACGACATCACTAACATTAGATATGAGAGTAATCATCATTAGAGGACGTAACATCGACAACATTAAATATGCGGATGATACAGTGTTGCTTGCTGACAATGAGAAGAATCGGCAACATTTAGTAGATGCGGTTGTTGCACATAGTGAACAACTATAAGAAGCAAATACCACAATGCAATTTACATGTAAATGTGAATATTCTTAAACAAGTGAATTGGTACAACTATCTCAGAACAGACATACATCTGATGGGAGGTGACTTGACGAGATTAGAGCAAGAATCACCATGGCGAAGGTAGCCTTTTGCCAGACAGAAAATATATTGACCAATAAAAACGATGTCAGTTGATACGAGAAAAAAGAGTTTGGAAGTGCTACTTAGAACCTATACTTTTGTATGGATGTGATGTGTGGATAGTTAGCAGACAAGCTGAAAAACATCTAATGGCTGTGGAAATATTGTTTCTGAGGAAATGGAAAGAAACCCATGGACAGACAGAAATACCAATGATCAAGTCCTATAAATAACAAACAATAACCGTAAATTGATTAGAGAAATTAGACGTAGACAGTCGCAATGTTTGAACACGTTAGTTAGTTAATTAGTTAGTTATTTAGTTGGTTAGTTGGTTCATTGGTTAGTTAGTTAGTTGGTTAGTTAGTTAGTGTTAGTCGACAGATTATCATCATTGCACATCGAACCATTGTGCTCGGATCCTTTCTTCGGCAAATCCTGCAGCGCGTAGCGGCTAACGTCACCGGTTCTGTGTTGGTTTATTAATCTTCTTTGGCTTCCTGCGTAGTGTTCTTGTTTGGCTACACCTCTTTTAATTTATTTTAATTTTAATTTAATTTATCTTGCCCTACTGAATGTCTGTGTCTCGAGCCATGTGATTGCTTTACTTACTGCCATGACTTCCATAGTCAGGCTACTTGTGGTCAAAGCAAAATCACCAGAATCTTTCTTCACAATTCTCCCTCCGGTCCGAACAATAAAAGCCCATGAACTTCTCACTCGTCGAACGACCGACCCATCTGTGTAAATGACAGCATCACCCTCCAAAGAATTCACGAAGATCAAAGCCTGTACTTCCGTCTCAATAGCAGCCGGATTTTCTTGTCTGCATTTTATGTCGAGTTAGATGCAAACTGAAAAGGACGTACAGAAACCTGTTAGCATTAATACCTACTCCTCGCCAGGTTCTAAGTCCTCAAGTGAACACACCTATTGAAGAATGTCTTCGGCTTGACCCATCCGTGACCTTCCTCCTTTTAACCTGATGGCTCTTACCTTCTTAATTTCACTGTGCAGTAGATGTTGTGTGTTTTCGTTGACACTACGGTAGGCACATGCTCTGCAAATTTGTATTCTGTCCCCAATGGTTGGATCATCAAGAAGGTAGCGCATCGCCCTGCATGCCGTATTTCTTGTACATCCAACAATAATTCACATAGCTTAGTTAAGTATCCTTTCCATCCTTTCCATCCTTTTCATCTGCGTACAGCTGATAGTAGGATCGCAATGTCATACTCCAAAACAGAAAGGACCAGACCCTCGTACAATAGACACAAATCGCGCTGCTCACAGTTTGCCGCCGCCATTTCCCGCATCGCAGCAAACCTCGCTTGGCCTTTGTTATCACCCGGTCTATGTGCTCATGATAGCAAGACTTCGATCAAAACGTATCCCCAGATAGTTCATTGCCTGCGTTCTTTCCACCGTCTCTGAACCCATATTTACAGTTGGTATTGGAGGGTTGACAATATTGTTATTCAAAAAAGAACAATACCACTGCTGCCTTCGTTGGGTTGACCATTGCCCCAGATTCCACACACCTAGTGCGTATGCGATTTAGTTCTGTTTAGTTTAGTTTAGTTTAGTTTAATTTAGTCTAGTTTAGTTTAGTTTAGTTTAGTCGACGGATCAATATCACGGCACACGGGTGTAACCCATAAGTGCTCCGTTCTACTCCTAACTCAAGCCTGAGTCCGGAGAATCTCAGCTCAGTGAACGAACTCCGAAGCACCGTTGAGGATCCTGAAATACATTTTGGGTAGATTTTTCAAAACTTTTCCCGGGCAGCGCCGTTAGGTTACTCTGTTTCGATTTCTAACTGTCAAGGGACATTTTACGTGCGCAAGAATACACTGTTTGTAGATCCACAGCTACTTGATCTCTATCCTTAGCCTGACGACACACTAACACATCGTCGGCAATGTCCTTCCCGATCCTCTGATCTTCTCGCCGGTAATTCTCACGGGGTAGGCGTTGAAAAGCATCGGGGAAAATGGTGATCCCTGTTGTTGTTGGTTCAGACGTACAGTAGTGTTCATGCGTTACATCCTTGGTCTGCCTACTGTTGCTGGTAGGCACAAGGTGATGCAAGCGAAGGCATACCTCAGAGTAGCTGCAGACACAGATCACCCGTTGCTTGAGGCGCTGGACGTAGTTAAGGGTCAGCGACTGATAAGAGGGAAATCATGGATGGCTCAGGCGGAGGATACGATCAGACAGGTGTGCCCCTTGGAGAACATCAGGCGAGGAGAGGAGTGGGTTAGAGTGCCAGCTGTGCAGTCAGACTTGTGCAGAGTTGTAATATCATTGAGCAGGGAGTGCAGGGAGTGGCCAGCAGGGGCCACGGAAGTGGAAATTCAGCAACTAATTCAGGAAAATTCTCGCCCGGGTGATGTGATTATCTACACGGATGGGTCGGTGTTGAGAGGTATGAGAAGTGCCTGGGGGTTCTTGGCAAAAACTAATGGTCGGCGTTTGGTGCAGGAGAGCCTGGCGTATGATGACACTACATCTAGCTTAAGAATGGAGGTGGAGGCGGTCAGTGCAGCTTTCCGCTGGATAGAAAACACGATACATAACCACATTGTGATTGTAACTGATTCAGAAAGCATGCTGAGAAGGGTGAGAACAGGCAAGCTTCGTGCAGAGTGGCTTGCTTCGCTTCGGAGGTCACGGGTAGCAAGCATCACCTGGATCTTTTCTGTCATTCTTTGACACAACTATGCCCACTTTTCATTTTTAACGACATTAACCAGGGGTTTGAAATAGTTAACTCGTGTGTCCATCTCTCTTTCCATATGCACGATAAGACTATTATGGGCAACTCTGTCTTCTTGGCGTTTTACTATTTCCTTACAGCACCACGCCTTTTTCACCTCAAAATTCCACCAAATGCTCCCAGCTTTTTTTTTCCTGCCATGATGATTCCTGCGCTTGTTTCGAATTATTTTACTCACCACATCTTGCCCTGAACTGTCATACTTGAAAGTCTTGACTGTTGGCCTCTTCCCTGTGGATAGTTCCTTCGTATAGGTGATCTTTGTGAATATGTTCATCCTCGATTCGAGATACGCGGCCCAGCCACCGGAGGCGTCTCTGCTTGAGCAGGGAGTGCACTGTGGCAATATCCGCTCTTTCAAGCACATGTTTGTTTGTTATATGGTCTTTCCATGATATGCCCAGGATACGTCTCAGACATCTCATGTGTACGGAATTCAACGTTCTTTCCTGTCGTGAGTACAAGGTCCAGGATTCAGACCCATAGAGTAATTCGTAATTAGAAATTGTGATTGATGGAGGGGCAACAGCATCTTGTTCCATCACATGGGTTCAAATGGACCACAATGTCAAATTTTGTGTCGGTCGTTGTGTCGTAGTATGCTTATTTTTATTTTTTACTTTGTTATATCATGATCCCCGCCACCTTTCTTTCTTTTAAAATGTATGTTCACCATTGTGGAGTTCGTTAGTAGGTGTGTACACTGTGTCCGTGTTTAGTATATTTCACCTTTTCGCAGGGGGTTACACATGCCTAACTATTTTTATTTCCTATTGTTACATTCTGCTGCAACAGTTATTTCTCTGATGAATATTGCAACTCATTTCAATCATTGTAATTATTCATAGGTAAAAAATATAGAAGTTTGTATAATATGAATTCATAGTCTCAAGGGAAATAAATTGAGATGACATGTTAATGAACGAGGGAGACAAGAAAAAAAATGTATTGCAGTATAAATGAAGGCTGTGTAATGCAAATAGTTAGTTTGAAGAACGTACAGCATATCTTTAAAAAAAAAAAAAAAAAACATATCGCCACTATGATCAATGGCTACTAAAATAAATTGAAGCAATTGCGAAATCTTAGATGTCCAGTATGTGACCTCGTGTGGCAGGTAATATTACAAATGAAGGGCACTCTACCTATCCAGAGCAATATCCGTTTTATTGCAAGGATACTTCTTCTAAATATGTTTGGCAGGCACATGTGCATGTGCCTCTCAATGACATCATATATGGTCGTCTTTGATAACACAAATGAATTGCGGCAGTCGCTGATGTTTGCCTTAACGCTAGAGTTTTATTTGATCCTAACAAAGACACGCCGCCTTTACAGCAGAGCCGCGATACTATGCCCTCAGGCCGACACATCCGACTTCTGCGGGCGTTTGTTGACTGGGTTAAACTTCCCGGGTTTTTCAACTGACTTTCGACTCTCACTTATTGTGGTGTCACCTACATCCCAGGTGGTCAAGTTATTATAGAAGGGTCGGAAACAAGGCAGGGGCAGACCATGGGAAGTCTCTGCCATCCAAGGATTAATTAGTGACATTTTAAAATTAAGTTCTCTTTTCTGTTGGAGATCTGAAGGTGATATTTGAAATTGTAAGTTCATATTCTGACATTTTTAGATCACATTTAATCATATTCTAGTCCAAATTATCTGCATATCTACATGATTTTACATCCTGAAGTCTCTTGCTCTACTTATTAATAACCTCTATTGGGAGCAAGTATCAACAGTTAGATAGAAATATAATTATTCCTCAAACATCGATATTTTAAATAGAAGACTGGCAGAGCCGCACAATGTCACCAATTCTCTTCACATTACACATAGAGAGCGCTTTGTGATATTATCTACCACACGAGGTCACATACTGGACATCTAAGATATCGCAATTACGTAAATTTATTTTAGTATCTATTGATCAGAGCAGCAATATCTCTCCTTAGATATTATGTTATAAGTTCTTTAAACTAACAATGTGCATTCCACAGCCTTCATTTATATGCCAAATCATTATTTTTCTTATTTCCCTTGTTCCCTAAAAAAGTAAATAATATATTACCGTATTTTAACCTTTCTCCGTGGCGAAGTGATAAAGCCGTCCGACTCGGGCTCCGAAGGTTGTGGGTTCGATTCCGGGCCGCGTCCTTCAGTTCAAGGGTGTATTCTCCTCGGGGACACACGAGGGTTGTCGCTGGAGCTACGTAGTTCGTGCTTTGTGCTACACTTTCCGCGCTGCGGAAAGAGACTGAGCCTTATGGGATAAAATTCCAGTGCAATGATGTCGACTCTGTCGACATTTAAGCAACTAAGATTTTTTTTAAAGCGACTTTAAACCTAGAACTACTCTGGGGTCCAAATTGATACCAGTGACAACTTTCGTGGTCTGTCGATGTATCGTAATATACATATTTGTATGTTTTTATTTTTTATATATTATTCCCCCCTCCCCCACCCCATTAAAAAAAAAAGTTATGTTCATGATTGTGGAGTTCGTTGTAAGATATGTACATTGTGTCCATGTTTAGCATGTCTCATCTTTTCGCAGGAGGTACACATACCGAACTGTTTTTATTTCCTATTGATACATCCTGCTACAGCCGTTACTTCTCTTATGAATATTGCAACTCGTTTCAATAATTGTAATGCTTTATGGTCTGAAGTCCTACCTCCATAACATAGCGATAATCGTCCGTAAGTCGCACTCAGTCAGCTGCAGAGACCAAGAAGTGGGTCCAAGCGTAAAGAAAGAACTGGCTTCCTAGTTGAGTGCGGCGCCGTGATAAATGGAGGAGACAGAGGCCGTGGCGGGGGATGAAGCTGGCTCCCCACGACCACACGTGGTAAGGAGCAAGTATATGCTGCAGGGACTCTCCCCACCAAGGGAGGGGGGGGGGGGCTTGAGAGTGGACAAGGTAATAGCGAAGGGACAAGCGTAACATCAGGGATAACTAATGTGACCGAACTTCTCCACGGCGGGGAAAAGGCGCCGTTTTTCAAGACTCGGACGGGACACCCCCCCCCCCCCCCCCCCCTTCCTTCCCCGCCGAGAGTATTACGAGCTTAACGGTCCGAAATACTTGGGGAAGGGTGTACCCTTCTCACGATCAGAAGCCCCCGCCGCGTTTGCTCCGCTGCGGAGTTATTAGATTATAGGTATAAATGTAGAATTATGTATTATAGGCATTTATAAAATCATCATCTTCATCAAGTGCCCTGCCATCTGTCGTAGACATTCATGGCTCTCCGCAGATCTCGGTCTTTGGACTACCTCTGAAATGGTTTTGCCATGAAGTCTTGGGAAGATAATGTGGTGGTTTGTCCTTGTCTTCCACATCCACATGGTGTTCTTTTACCTCTTCTTGTGACAACCATTTCCGACTGTTAGGACAATGTCAGTGCCCTGCTCTGCTCAGCTGCAGTATTTTTCACTTATTCCGGTGGATACTCTGTGCCCATGGCTGTGTTAGCTACACCGTGGTGATTTCCCCATCCCCTACCACTGGGAAGTGCAGTTGGGATTTCCCTTCCTAAAGTTATGGTCTTTGATGGCCAAAACTCTCCAGTACTTTGAGAGGACTCGTTGTATCAAGGGAAATAAATTGAAATGATGTTTTTAGGGAACAAGGGAGTTAAGAAAAATAATGTATTAGACTATAAATGAACGCTGTGTAAAGCAAATAATTAGTTTAAAGAACGTATATCATAATATCTAAGGAAATATACTGCCACTCTTATTAATAGGTACTAAAATAAATTTAAGTAATTGCGATATCTTGGACATCCAGTATGTGTCATCATGTGGTAGATAATATCACAAAGGAAGTGCAGTCTACCTAAGGTATAATATATCTAGTGCAATGTCTTGTTAGTATCAGAGGTATTTTCATAGTAAAGTAATATTTTTGGCAGGGACATGTGCATATGCCTCATAATTATAGCAATTATTGTTGTTTACACTTTTAATAGAGCGAAGAATAAGATGATATGGATGTTCGTCTTTGATACACAAGAGATCAACTGTAATAACTCTCAGTCAACGAACATGTAACATATATTACCTTGGGTTTCTTTCCAATACGAGGATTGGTGACACAACCGTGTCTTACCCCTTAGTTGATCTGCTCATCACTGTCTCGGCATTAAGTCATAACTGTGACAAAACTATCCCTACTTGCCACTTAATACCAAGTATTCTTCGCAGGCACCGCATATGAAAGCTGTTTAAACGTTTCTATTGGAGTATTATAGCAACAACAATAACAATAACAGAAGCAGCAACGACAACAATAACAACAACAATGGCAACAACAATAACAACAATAACAATAACAACAACATGTAATAATAATAATAATAAACATAATAGCCACAACAAAAACAATAATTATAACAACAATACCAAAAACAACAATAATAACAACATGATTCTAATAATATTAATAATAGCAAGAACAGCAACAACAAAACCAATATAACAATAACAATAGCAACAACAACAGTAATACGCATCGTGTTAACAACCGTTAACCCATATTGTGTAGCTAACATATGTACTACTAGTATCCTATACATATCATTGTGACCCAGCTTGAAAAGCTCGTTTTTTCACCGCTCCATACTCTCTGCTAGGCCGTTCTTGTTCGATCTAGCCCTGATTGTTGTTCTCTGGTAGTTTTATGACCAGACCTAACTCCTATTTTGTCCAAACCTAGATGGCTTTTCTCGTCTGATTTAGTGTTATACTACCGGGTGTTTGTAAAGTCTCACTACACTTTGTATGTAGAACAAATCTGAAAAATGAAGTACATGATATCATCAAAAGATTTGCTCCACAGTCCACCGTTAAGTAATATGCAGCGAATGGCTGTCGACTTCTAATGAATACTTCGTTGCTATTTTCCAGCTTTCCCAAAACAGCTTTAGATGATAGCAGTGGCTATAGTATCTAAGTTAATGAATTTGTTAGCACAATTATACTGACATAATGTAGTTCATTTTTTAAATGTGTTCTAAATAGCAAGTGTAGTTAGTGTCATATTGTGTAGGTTCTGTGAATTGAGAATCACCATAGAAAGAAAGCAAGAGAAGGCAGAAGGCTAGATATTTGGATGGTGTAATCTCCGTGGTGTAGCATATACATATATATGCTGACACAGTCAGCATCATCATCTCCTGCGTCAACAAACGTGGGTGGTCATGGTTGCCATCTTTCCCGATCACCAAAGGTTTAACTGATTAAGTGCCATGGGATGATTAATCGTATAAAACGACTTATGCCATGGGCTTATACACAGTAGTTTTCTTTATGTAAAGCTCTTTAACTTGATATGTAATACAACAAACTACTGAGCGTAATCTTGCCAAGAAATCAACAATCAGCTGAAAGATGCTGATGTTTACAGCAATGTCCTATAAAGGATTTTTTGTTTTTTACATATCCTTTACAGGACATCGCTGTCAACACCAGCATCTTTCAGCTGTATGTTGATCTCTTGGCAAGATTACGCTCAGTAGTTTGCCATTGATTTCTGAGCGGCCGGCTCACATACCCCGTAAGTTACCGATGCGGTTCGAACCACTGCTGATTCTCACCGTCATCACGTTACCGACGAGAGTATACGAGATTACGGAGAAAAGTCTGTAAAGGATATGCAAAAAAAAAATTTATAATAGGAATTCATTGTATCAAGGGAAATAAATTGAAACGAAGTTTTTAAGGAACAAGGGAGACAAGAGCAAATGATTCATTGGGGTTTAAAATAAGGTAATGTATTGCAAATATTTAGTCTGAAGAACATAGAACATAATATCTAATTAAACATATTTCTATTCTGATCAATGGCTACTAAAATAAGTTTAAGTAAGTGCGATAATTTAGACATCCAGTAAGTGACAAAACGTGGTAGATAATATCACAAATGAATGGCAGTCTACCTACGGGATGATATATCTATTGCAATATCGGTGTTATTACAGCACTAGTCAAGCTGAAGGGTTTTAATATTTTTGGCAGGCACATGTGCATGTGCCTCATAATGGTAGCAAATATGGTCTTAGAAGCTATAAATGGCGCGAAAATATAGATGGTGTGTATGTTCGTCTTTGATACACAAGTGGATTATTGAAGTCGCTATTGTTACATCATCATCATCTTCCACTTTTGTCGTCAAGCGTCGTGGGGAGGAATAGTTGGCATTCCACCGCCAGATGAGTGACACTGGATAGTGTCATTCCGTGTGATTGTACAATGTCTTTGTTGTCGTCAATCTATTGTCTTCTCGGGCGTCCTCTTGCCCTCGTCGCAGATGCAGATGATCTATGATGTAGGGCCATTGCTGGTAGTTGATGGTATTGCATTCTACCGAGATGGCCCAACCATATTGATTTTCTGTCTTTTAATAAATGTGACACAAGGTGTTGATCCCTCTGTCCGTCTGATAACATCATTTCTTATTCGGACTCGAATTGTTAAATTGACAGCTCTCCTCAGGCATCTCATCTCATAGGTGTTGATTTTGCGAAAGTGTGATTTGGATAATGTCCAATAATGAGATTCGTAGCGTAGAATTGGTGTGAATATCCTGTTTTTAATCTGTCGCTTTGAGGACATTGGTATATGCCATGGTCCAGATAAGGACGTGGATTAGTTATGCCATAACCCAAGTTAAAATAGGTCAAAGGTTATGACAGTGTTCGGGAAATGGACGTGAAAAGTGGATACTTTACACACAGCGTGAAAACGCCGGGATTCGCTTTGCGGTCAACAGGAAGAGAGATCCGGACGAAGAACAGTCTAGACTGGTTTCGTCCAGTGCGGACCATGTTATGAGGAGAGTGATGGCCAACACTGAGCCACTCTTGTAGTAGAGTTCATGTTTAGAAAAATGTCGTGTAGATGTATTGTTGAATAAATGATTGTACAGTGACGGTGTCTATCTTAGCCTGTATAGAGCAATATACGAACACAACTACAACCGGCGGTCGAGTTACTCATATTACTGTTGAGTGGTGTTCGTAGTGAGTTGGGATAATGTAGTGTAGAATATTAGTCTAACCATCAGGAAAGTTAAGTGCTGAGAAATGACCTCGATGCCGACTGAAGGAATATGAAGTGATAATGCATACCCCTATGATTATTGGCGCACTAGACAGAATTATTACTATAACAGCCACACCTTGACAGTTACCATAAACATCTATTAGGCGAGGTATCCCAGTCGAACCCTGGCAGCATATTTTGATGTTTCAGTATGTGCGATAGTTGATAAGTGCTATGGGATGATTAATCGTCTCAAGCGACTTCCCTCATCTGCCATAGGCGTATACACAGTAGTTTTCATTATGCAAAGCTCTTTAATTTGATATATAATACAACATATCTGCTACCATATTAACTACTTTTAACCCTATAACTACCATGGGGTCTAAATTGACATAGCGCACTGGTGCTGGGCTCACCCAAGGAATCTTCACGTCCTGCACGTGGCTACTTAGCCTCACATCCGTATATTGGGCATTTCGTTGGCCACAGTCCGCTCCTCATGCAAACAAGGAGAGGTCAGTCTGCAGATGACATCCACTTAGCGAGCTTTCGTTTCAGACTTTCCACAAAATGGGTTTTATAGCCAAGCAATATTCCAATTCGTGCCACTGGGACGCTTTTTGCACCTTTTGGTGAAGTCCACACAGTGAATCTTTGGTGCTGACATTACACGTAATAGATTCCCTGTTTGGGGTGTTCAGTGGCAATAACTCTCAGTCGATAAAAACAAGTAATATGTGTTACCTTAGTTGTCTTTCTAATACAAGAATTTCGTGACAAACACATCCATGTTTTACCCATCTTGATCTGCTCATCACTGTCTCGGCATTAAGTCATAATTTTGACAAAACCTTCCCACAAATAGTTTTTCGCAATCCATTTTTGTTAGGTTAACGCCTAATGTTTGATTGGACCTGAATCTTTTAAAAGGCAAGAGCATCGACTTCATTGCACCGGGTTTTATCCAATATAGTGCAGTATAATTCGGTGGGGTGGTTTGCCGAACGTTTCGAACAAAATACGAACTACGCAACTCCAGCGACAAGCTCCAGGTTTCTCCGAGAAAACTGCACTCGTGAACCAGACGACATACGCCGGAATCAAACCCACAATCGTCGGAACGCGAAGCAGCTGGCGCAACCAATTCGCTTGTTCTGCCTAGAACTTTACTCCTTTTACAGTCTATTTAAATGTATCTCCATTGTAAGCCTCTATTGCTGTCATGTGTAAACTACCTATCACATCTTGAATCCATCTACGCTGTAGTCTTCCTGTTTTCCACCTCACCGGTACACAATATGAGAGGAATTATTATTGAAGGACGTAACATCAATAACTTTACATATGAGAGAATCATAACTGGGAGACCTGGCACCAATAACATTAGATTTGATAGTAATAACAATTGGGGGACGTGACATTAGATACAAGAGTAATCACCATTCGGGGTGGTGATATCAATAACATTAGATATGAGAAAAATCACAATTGGGTCAACAACATTAGATATGAGAGAAATGCCATTAGGGGGCATGGCACCAATAGCATTAGATATGCTGATGATACAGTGTTGATTGCAGACGATTTGCAGTATCTTCAACATTTAGTAGATGTGGTTGTTGCACATAGTGAACAACTAGGAGTTAGAATTAAATTGTATGAACACACAGATTATTGTTGTCACTATGAAGAAGGAAATACCACTATTCAATATACAGGTAAAATGGGATATTTTTATACAAGTGAACTGGTACAACTATCTCGGAACAGGCATAACATCTGATGGGAGGTACATTGACGAGATTAGAACAAGAATCACCGTGGCGAAGGTAACCTTTTGTCAGACGGAAATCATACTGACCCATAGAAAGATGTCAATTGGAAAGAGAAAATGGGTGTTGAGGTGCTACATAGAACCTTTACTTTTGCGTGGTTGTGAAGCGTGGATAATTAGCAGACAAGCTGGAAAAAAAAAACATCTAATGGCTGTAGAAATTTGATTTATGAGGAAAATACAAAGAATACTATGGGCAGACAGAAAAACCAATGACCAAGTACTATAAAAAAAAATAAAATCGTAAACTGATTAGAGAAATTAGACGTAGACAGTCACAATGTTTTTGACACGTTATGAGAAGAAATAAATGGGAGAACTCCGTGACAATTGGAAAGATTGTTGGGAAAAGAACAAAGGGAAGAAAATAAGTGGATGGCTAGACCACGTGGCATGGTCGGGTCAATAAAACAGAACTGATCCACGACTCTGGTGATCAGTGTGAGATGGCCAAACATGACCGCTACGCTTGTCGACATGTCAAATGATGCTGATGATGGTAAATGTTCCTCCATAGTTATCTTTTCTAGACCTTTATGTTTAAAAGAAATATGTTATATGGCTTTTACAGGACGTTGCGATGAACCCCAACCCCATGTTGCATTTGTATACAAGTTTACATTCATTAGTTGGCCATTGTTTTCTGAACGGGAAGTTAACGTTGAAGCCTGATTGGTCCGTGTACTGAACGATTCCCTCACTCGTCGCACTGGAAGGTCAAGCGCAAGCGTTTTAATCTCCGCGATCACGCAGGCTGCCCATGTTTTTATACAAAATACATTTTATTTTATTTAAACACAGAAGCCATAAACAATATGTGACACGATTTATTACCTGGCATATTTCCCTTATATCATCTCATCACCTGAGGAGATGCAAAGACATATGACAGACAATCATTCGTGCATCATGTTGTTTGTGACTTCTGTGTACAAATTCACAAAGGGAATAAATTGTGTTGAATTTCATTTTTTTTTTTCATTTGTGTGTGTGTGTGTGTGTTAAATTTTAATAACCATTTTAATTTATAATACTAAGTTCTTGTCGGGTAGCCTGTTTGTTCACGGTTCCATCCAATTAAATTGTAATATTCATTATGTATGTATCTTCTTCTACCTGTAGTCCATGCCGCATGCCGATGGTGACCATGCAAGTCCACAACCTTCTGTCTAGTGTACCGCCGCCTATTTCCGTTACAGAAGTTCCTCCATGCCATGATGTCAAACTTTCTAGCATCTACTCTCTTGTTCTTCTTCTGTCTTTCCTCCCCTCCAACTTTCCCGTTGTGACAACATGCTCTAGTTTTCCACTTCTCATGACATGCCCAAAGAATGTGAACTGTCCTCTTCTGATGCGAGTTGCTAGTTCTCTTTGTGAGTCTGTCTGAACAACATCTAGAGTAGCACAATGGTTGGGGAATCTTGTAGTCTGTGCTGTACATTAACTGTGTGAAACTAGTTATATATGATGATGATGATGATGATGATGATGATGATGATGATGATGATAACAAATGCGACCACGACAACAACAACAACAACAACAACAACAATGATAGCAATACCAAAACAGTAATAACAATACCAACAATTGCAATAACAGCAGCAATAAAAGCATATCAAAGACAAATAGCAATAACAGCAATATCAACAGGAATATAATGACAACAGTAAAAAGATAACAATAACAGCAGAAATAGCAGCAACAATAACAATAATAACAACAATAATAATATGCATATAATAATAATAAGAAAAGTCACAACAACAGCAATAATAATAATAGCAGTATCAACAACTTCATGCATATAATAATACTAACAAAAACAGCAAAACCAAAAACAACAATACTAACAACAGCAACAACAAACACATCGCGTCAACAACCATTACACCCATATTGTGTAGCTAACATGTCTACTACTGGTATCTTAGAAGTCAGGTCTTAGTCAGATATGTCTGAGCTACCGTATGACAGTATACGGTACTAGCTGCCTTTTGTTAGCGCCGAATATTGGGCGGCGTTCAAGAAACCCCACACCCCACATAGTGTCAACGGCTTCGGGCGGAGGAGTGCAGTTGGGAGATACAAGCCTTACACTAGTGCGTGGAAATTTAACCTAAAGACTAAATGTCATGGCAAGGTACACCAAGCGTTAAGCCTTGGTTGACAACTGGTCTAGGGTCGAAGCTCCGACAGGCGGACAGTTAGAGTATTGCTTTGTTAATCCGGCAGCTTCTGTAGTTTGTTTTGTTCCTGACGTATTGGTGTTAGCTTTCCTCTGGAGTAAACTAGGCAGGCCGAGAGAGGGATCATGCTGCATGGGCAAGACATGGTCTGTAAATTCAGCCAGGCTTTGTGTTATGGAGAGGTATAACTCCAATTAACAAATTATCGTTTGTCAAGACGGCAAAGTGCCAGTCAGTCTGTTAGTCACTAGTATCATATATATATATATGTCAACGTCTTAAAGACCTAGGGAAATGAAACTCGGGTTCAGACAGGCAACAAACTTCATTCTGATACTTTCTGATATAATTTATTCACAGTAATCTGGCGAAGAATGGGTTTCGCAGCCAGTTACAATATTTACAATATCACAGGAGTTCATATCAAAGCAATCATACACATAACCATCATAGCAAAACTCTATCAACTATCTTATAATCAACAATCCTTAAATACACTTGGTTTCTATCTATCAAGTCCCCCTTAAGCTAAACCCTCCTTCGTCCTCGGTGTCCAGTCGCTTCTGCCCTTCGACGTGTGTCGGGCGGACACGGGGTGTAACTCTCTTCGAGCTTCTCGTGGAAATGGTCCTGGCACGCTATAGGCGGGTTCCACCTGTGTCCACGGAGCTGTAGGCAAACTGACCCATCATTCTCGAAGGCTCGAGATTGTTCTAGCGTTCGAGTGGTTACGTTTACTTCCCTTATATTGGTGTTATATCCCTTCTATAAATCCCTTCTAACTTTCTGTCCATACCTACTCCATGTGAGACCTTGACAGGGTTCCCCTCCCCGCAGTTCTTGTGGGTTACTATATAGTATTAGTCTGAACTAATTCTGTCATGGGATCACATGAAGTTGGTGGTTGTAGTTTCGAGGATGGGAACTTAGTAATCCATATACTTGCACTAATAACTCATGTATTTCCCAGTACAACAATTCAGGGTGATTGCTGAAGAGCTCCTATCTCTTCCATATTCCTAAACCTGCTACCCGACCGAAGTTCCCTGACGCTTACAGTTGTATTTGCAACCGCGCCCTTCTCAAGTATTCATCTGATACCAGGATAATGAACTCTGTATTAGAGAGTTTCATCAAGACAAATTGTCTTGGCTTATTTAAGAACACCTGCAATTCTTGTCCTGAATGTGTATTTTTATACACTTTTACTTCCGTATGTTTTATAGTGCCCAATATATATAATCACTTTGTTTTCTCCTAAGTAACTACTTATGTTCTTGTTTGCCTGTTAGTGTGTCTACTCCCTCTTTACTTGCTGTAATAAAGTGTATGTTATTTATTTGTTAGTGTTTAATTTTGTGAGTGTATGTTTTACCTAATGTGGAAAGTGTGTGCTACGTGTGTGTATGTGGTGTGTAGTATACTTCTAAGCGTCACGAGTTGGAATATCCTTTATCATGACTTACGCCATCTGTGTAACGCATGAACGGGGCATTCAAACAGTGATTCTTAGAATAATACTATTCCATTCAATACTAAACATGTATACACAATTTAGACAAGTGTTACATTTTACATCAACACGCAGACAAATTAAAATGAATACTTTTTGCGTACAATTTGTCCGCTCAGTATATCGCTCTCTCATTTATGGACTACACTTGAGTTCAAAGCGAGCGAGCGCAGATAAAAAAGAAAAGAACAAAAATCACCATGTCGAAGGTAACTTTTTGCCAGACAGAAAACGTATTGACCGATAAAAAGATGTTAATTGCAACAAGAAACAGAGAGTTGAGGTGCTAAATAGAACATATACTTTTGTATGGATGTGACGCGAGGATAAGTAGCAGATAGGCCGAACATCATCTAATAGCTGTGGAAATGTGGTTCTGAGGAAACTGCAAAGAATACCATGGACAAACGAGGAGCGACTAGTCGAGTGGCTAGAAAACCTGATTCTCGTTCGGGAGACCCGGGTTCTATCCCTCGGTAAGGTGTGGGTTTTTTTTTTCTGTCGGGGGCAAAAAGAAAATCCTAACCTGCACAGTTCGCGGCGACTGCACTAGCCAGGCGGCCTTAATTCCTCAGGCTCAAAGACCCCTCTGCCATACACCGCAAGGTACTATATTGGCAGTAAATGACTGCACTAGCCAGGCGGTCTTAATTCCTCAGGCTCAAAGACCCCTCTGCCATACACCGCAAGGTACTATATTGGCAGTAAATGACTGCACTAGCCAGGCGGCCTTAATTCTCAGGCTCAAAGACCCCTCTGCCATACACCGCAAGGAACTATATTGGCAGTAAATGACTGCACTAGCCAGGCGGCCTTAATTCCTCAGGCTCAAAGACCCCTCTGCCATACACCGCAAGGTACTATATTGGCAGTAAATGACTGCACTAGCCAGGCGGCCTTAATTCCTCAGGCTCAAAGACCCCTCTGCCATACACCGCAAGGTACTATATTGGCAGTAAATGACTGCACTAGCCAGGCGGCCTTAATTCCTCAGGCTGAAAGACCCCTCTGCCATACACCGCAAGGTACTATATTGGCAGTAAATGACAGCTCAAAGACCCCTCTGCCATACTCCGCAAGGTACTATATTGGCAGTAAATGACTGTACTAGCCAGGCGGCATTAAATTTAACGACTTTTAGCCCCAGAACTACCATGGTATCCCAAATGGACCCCGGTGTCAACTTTAGCTTCTGTCTTTGTGTTGTAGGATATTTATGTTTATTGGTTTTATATTTCATTATCTATCCCCTCCCTTTTAAAATGTTTGTTCACCATTATGGAATTCGTTGTAAGGTATGTATGTACACTCTCAGTTATCAGTTATCAGTTATCAGTTGGGGTATCTTCGTTGCACACCGGACATGTCCATAGGTGCTCAGATCCTCCCCCCAGCATATGCATCAGCGTCCGGTGGCTAATAGTGCCAGTTCTGTGTTGGTTGACGAGGCACTTTGTTTTCCCGATGTACCTCTCGCGTCTGGCTGTGCCGATTCTTACTCCCAGGTCTTTCATCCTGGACAGCGATGTGGAATCACTGACGTCAAAATCCTCTGATCTCGCCAAATCTTTAAGGACGTTAATAACAACGGCACGATCCATGGGCTGACCATCTACAGGGGGTGCAGAGCCAGCCAGTTTGTCAGCTCGTTCATTTCCCTCGACTCCCGCATGTCCCGGGACGAAGATGACGGTGACTTTATGGACAACAGACTTCCGCAGCGATTCAGTTCACTGTCTACGTACAGATCCAGTTTCGACCTTCTGAATCATGCTCATTGAATCACTTAGTATGTACACTGTGGCCGTGTTTGGTTTATCTCACTTTTTCGCAAGAGTTAAACATACCTAACTGTTTTATTTTCTATTGTTACATCCTGCTGCAGCCGTTACTTCTCTTATGAATATTGCAACTTGTTTCGATCATGTTATGTTTCATAGATAAAAAATGTAGACATTGGTATAATAGGAACGAATTACCAAGGGAAATAAATTGAAACGATGTTTTTAAGGATCAAGGGAGACAAGAACAAATGATTTATTGGAGTATAATATAAGGTAATATATTGTAAATATTTAGTCTGATGAACATAGAGCATAATATTTAATAAAATATGTATCTATTCTGATCAAAGGCTACTAAAATAAGTTTAAGTAAGTTCGATAATTTAGATGTCCTGTATGTGACTTCACGTGGAAGATAATATTACAAATGAAGGGCAGTCTGCCTACGGGATAGTACATAATGTTCAATAACCGTTTTATAACAACGCTAGTTAAGCTACAGGATTTAATATTTTTGGCAGGCGCATGTTTATGTGCCTCATAATTATAGCAAATATGGTCTTAGAAACCATCAATGGCGCGAAAAAATAGATGATGTGGATGTTCGTCTTTGATACACAAGTGGATTATGACAGTCGCTGATGTTACATCATCATCTTCTTTCACTTTTCTCGTCAAGCGTCATGGGGAGGAATAATTGGCACTCCAGCGACCGATAGGTGGTATTGGATAGTGTCATTCCGTGTGATTGTACAATGTCTTTGTTGTCGTCAATCTATTGTCTTCTCGGGAGTCCTCTTCCTCTCGTCGCAGATGATCTTTGATGTAGGGCATTGCTGGTAGTTGATGGTGTTGCATTCTACCGACATGGCCAAACCATTTTGATCTTCTGTCTTTCAATAAATGTGGCATAAGGTGTTGATCCCACCGCGTGCCTGATAACAGTATTACTTACTCGGTCTCGGATTGTTAAGTTGGCAGCTTTCCTCAGGCATCTCTCCTCATTCATCTCATCTCACAGATGTTGATTTTGCGAAAGTGTGATTTGGATAATGTCCAATTATGATATTGGTAGCATAGAGTTGTGAATATCCTGTTCTTTATCTGCCGTTTTGCGGACATTGGTATATGCCATGGTCTATATAAGGACATGGATTAGTTATACCATAACCTAAGTTAAAATAGGTCAAAGGTTATGGCAGTGTTCAGGAAATGGACGTTGAAAGTGGGTACTTTTCACACAGCGTGAAAACTCTTGGATTCGCTTCGCGGTCAACAGGAAGCGAGATCCGGACGAAGGACAGTCTAGACTGGTTTCGTCCGGTGCGGACCACGTTATGAGGAGAGTGATGGCCAACACTGAGCCACGCTTGTAGTAGAGTTCATGTTTAGAAAAATGTGGTGTATATTTCTTGTTGAATATATGATTGTACAGTGACGGTGTCTATCTTAGCCTGTGTAGGGCAATATACGAACACAACTACAACCGGCGGTCGAGTTTCTCATATTACTGTTGAGTGGTGTTCGTAGTCAGTTGGGGTAACGTGTGTAGAATATTAGTCTAACCATCAGCCAAGTTAAGTGCTGAGAAATGACCACGGTGCTGATTGGAGGAAGATGAAGTGATAATGCATACCCCTATGAATACGGGCGCAATAGACAGAGTTATTACTATATCAGCCACATCTTGACAGTTACCATAAACAGGCGCATCTATTAGGCGAGGTATCCCAGTCGCACCCTAGCAGTATATTTTCATGTTTCAGTATGTGCAATAGTAGATATGTAGGTGCACTTGCCGTTTGACATGAACATACTTCCAAGATATTTAAATTCTTTATCTTGTTTCAGTGATGCCCTATTTATCTGTATACTTAGTGGACCAGGAGATCTGCTAACTTGCATTACTTCGGTTTTGGCTATATGTATACTTATATTTAAGAAATGGATGTCTGAAGAAATGGTAAAACTAATGGAAAAAAGAAGACACAACAAAAATAATTCTGAAAAATATGAAGAGATTCACAGAAAAGTCATACAATTATGGAAAGAAGCATAAGAAAAGCTTGAAAATAATTGCATAGAAAATGAAATCAATATAAGAGTAAAAATACCAAATTAATGCACAAACGAATTCAGGAGCTTACTAATAAACGAACACTTACATTATCAGGCTGCATGAAAACAAAAGATGGAACAATCACATTAGAAAAACGTGAGATGTACATACATGGTCAAATTATGTGTAAGTCCTTTATGATGTTACAAGAAAAGAACGCTCTTAGCGACATGGAATCTGGCAAAACCCAGGGTCCAGACACCATCTCAACGGAAATGATCAACGCCCTAGAAGAATATGGAATTGGCCAAATCACCAGACTGCTGAACACAATATATGATACTGGAGATATACCTCATAAATTACGTAATTCTATATTTAATGCATTTCTGAAACAATCAGGAGCCATGGAATGTAATCAATATCGAAAAATTACTACAATGAGCCATATCACAAAGTCTTTGCTAAGAGGTATCATGCAAAGAGCTACGAAGAAAATATAACCCGAAATAGGAGAAGAACTATGTGGGTTTGTAGAAGTCAAGGGAATAGTAAATGGTGTGTATATGCTGAGAACATTAATTGAACGTTCTATAGAAGTAAACCAAGTCTTGCATCTTTGCTTTATTGACTACACTAATGCTTTTGATAAAGTAAGACAGGTCAACATGATGGAGATGCTTGCAGATCTGCAAACTGATGGGAAAGACCTTAGACTCATACAAAACATATATTGGAACCAACAAGCTGCCATAAGAATTGATAATGAAATAGGCCAATATCAGCCTTTTAAGAGAGGTGTGAGATATGGATGTGTAATGTCTCCTGGTCTTTTGTTACTGTACAGTGAACCTATTTTCAGAAATAAATAAGATATGGACGGAATCATTATTAGTGACGACACCTCAATAATATTAGATATGTAGAGGATACAATCTTGATTGCAGACAATGACCAGGATCTGCAACATATAGTAAATGCGGTTGTTGCACACAGTGAACAACGAGGATTATAATTGAATTGTAAGAAAACACAGATTATGGTCATCACTGGGAGGAAGGAAATACCACAATGTTATAAACAAATAAATGAGCATATTCTTAAACAAGTGATTCAGTACACTTATCTCGGAACAGTCATAACATCTTATGGGAGATGAATTGAAGCGATTAGAACAAGAATCGCCATGGCGAAGGTGGCCTTTTATTAGATGAAAAACATACTGACCAATAAAAAGATATCATTTGCAACGAGAATATAGAGTGTCGAGCTTCTACATAGAACCTGTATTTTTGTATGGATGCGAAGCGTGGACAATGAGCTAACAAAGATGTGTTTCTGAGGATAATGCAAAGATTACCATGGACAGACAGAAAAACCAATGAACAAGTCCTTCAAGAAACAAATGAAGGTCGTAAACTGATTAGACACATTAGACGTTGATAGTCAAAATGTTTTGGGCATGTTATGAGAAGAAATAAATTGGAGAACTTGTTAAAAACTGGCAAGATCTAGGGGAAGAGACCAAAATGAAGAGACCAAGGGGAAAGCCGAGAAGTAAATACCTTCATGGCTTGGCCACGTGACATGTTGGAGACAGGAACAAGGAGCTGATCCACGACTCTGGTGATCGAGTGAAGTTGTCAAACATGACCGCCCACACTTATTGGCATGGCACATGAAGGGTTGATTCTATAAATAACATAGTCTTGTTCAGATTTTATTGCGATCCATTTGGTTAACGCTACCTCCTTTCTGAATACGCTATCCATAACTTCGTTGCTCCATCAAGCTATTCTTAATCTTTTGTCATGCCCTACTTTCTTTGTTCCACACTTATTTTCCTGTGTCTTAACGCTGGAGATATATTTGCTCTTAGCAAAGACAAGCCACCGTTAGAGATATTCAGCTGCAATAACACTTAGTCGCCAAACATGTAACTTACTTTACTTTAGTTTCATTTCTAATACGAGAAGTTGGTCACAAAACACATCCGTGTCTTACTCCTTATTTGGTCTGCTAATCACTGTCTCGGCATTAAGTCATAACTGTTACAAAACCTCCCTACTTATCATTTACCGCCATCCATTTTTGTTAGGTCCAAACCTACTTTTTGTTTGGACCTGAATCTGTTAAAAGGCAAGAGGATCGACTTCATTGCACCGGGTTTGTCCCATATGGTCCAGTATCTTTCCGCAGGGCGGCTTGCCGAACTTGTCGCACAAAGTACGAACTAGGCAACTCCAGCGACAAGCCTCGAGGTTTCTCCAAGAAAACTGCACTCGTGACCCGAACAAAAGTACGCCGGAATCGAATCCACAACCTTGTATGGATGTGAACCGTGGATAATTATTGGTCGACAAGCTGAAAACATCTAATGGCTGTGAAATTTTTTTTCTGAGGAAAATGCTAAGAATACCATGGGCAGACAGAAAAACCAATGATGAAGTCTTACAAGAATCAAACAAAAAACCGTAAATTGATTAGAGAAATTAGACGTAGAGAGTCACAATTTTTTGACATGTATTTTTATTTGTATGTTTTTATATTTTCTTATCCCACGCCCCTCTTCTATTATTAATTTATGTTCACCATTGTGGAATTTGTTGTAAGGTATGTACACCGTGTCTGTGGTTATTATATCACTTTTTCGCTGGAGTTACGCGTACCTAACGGTTTCTATTTTCTATTGTTACATCCTGCTGTATCCGTTACTTTTCCTATGAATATAGCAAGTCGTTTCAATCCTTGTAATGTTTCATAGATAAATATATGGAAATCTGTATAATCGAAAGTTACAGTTTCAAGGGAAACCAATTTTAATAACATTTTTCAGCAGCAAGGGAATAATTTATTGGAGTATAAATAAAAGCTGTAAAATGCAAATAAATAAATTGAAGAACGTATAACACAATATTCAACAAAACATACTGACACTCTTGTTAACATCTGTTAAAGTAAATGTCAAGTAATTGCCATATCTCAGATGTCCAGTATGTGTACTCATTTGGTAGATAATATAATAAAGATAGTTCAGTCTATCTATAGGATAATATATTTAGGGCAATAACCATTTTATTGTTAGGGGATGATTACACATAAACTTAACATTTTTGGCAGGTACATGTGCATGTAGCCGTCTTTCTGGCCTAGAGGTTAGCGACTTTTCTCCATAATCTCGTATACTCTCATAAGTAACGTGACGACGGTGAGAATCAGCAGTGGTTCGAATCGCGTCGGTAACTTACGGGGTATGTGAGCCGGCCGCTCAGAAAGCAATGGCAAACTACTGAGCGTAATCTTGCCAAGAAATCAACAATCAGCTGAAAGATGCTGATGTTGACAGCGATGTCCTGTAAAGGATATGCAAAAAAAAACAAAAAAAAAACAACAACAACACATGTGCATGTACCTCATACTGATAGCAAATATGGTCGTAGAGACTATTAATGGAGCGAAGAAACAGATGATATGGATATTCCTATTTGATACACAAGTGGATTACGACAGGCGCTAATATATGCCATAACGCTGGAGTTATATTTCATCCTAGCAAAGACAAGCCACCGTTTGAGGTGTTCAGCTGCAATGACTTTCAGTCTCACAACATGTAACATACTTTACCTTAGTTTTCTTTCTAATACGTGAAATTTGTGACAAAACACACCCGTGTCTTACCCTTTACTTGGTCTGCTCATCACTGTCTCGGTATTAAGTCATAACTCTACTTACCTACATATCATTTACCGCCATACATTTTTGTTCGGTCTACAGTCTAAAGCTACTTTTTGTTTGGATCAGAACATGTTAAAGGTCAAGAGGATCAACTTCGTTGCACCGGGTTTTATCCCATATGGCCCTGTATCTTTCCGCACGGCGGCTTACCGAACGTATCGCACAAAGTTCAAACTACCGAACTCCAACGACACTCCCCAGGGTTTCATAGAGAAAACATCACTCTTAAACCGAACGACGTTTGCCGGGATCGAACCAACAACCTTAAAAACGCGAGGCAGGTGGCGTAACCACTTCACTTATCCTGTCTAGAAATTTACTCCCATAACTTTCTATTTAAATGTTTCTCCATCGTAATGTAATAGGAGGAGAAATATCAAGGATAGGAAGATATAAGGTTTCCTATACTTAGGTGCTCAAAGATGAAGAAGCGCAAGACTGACTTTTAATGGGCCAGAGAAGAAAAGGATAATGAGAAGAAAGAGAGAAAGAAAACTTTATATATTCTTCACAGTTAACAAGAAAAGGGACAGAGAGTTAGACAGAAGGTTCCAGGAGTTCTTCGGGCGGGGAATATACTGTTATATACCTCAGAAAAAAGATTACACTTTCGGACCCGGGCGGGGAATATACTGTTATATACCTCAGAAAAAAGATTACACTTTCGGACTCTAACAGGATCAATGAGTCTGCACAACAAACTATAGACTAAACAAAACAAATTAAGCACAACAAAATTAGACTTTAATTGACATGATTGCATGATTCAGGGACAAACAGACACCCTGACAAGTCACACAACTGACATGTACATAAATAGGAACCTACGTTCCCACAGTGGATATCGCTCACTGCTGCCTAACATCGCTATGAACGTGACCGGGTACCCATCTACGCAAATCAGCAAGAACATGGCAACAAAGAAGCCTCAGCATAAACAACAGCTGTAACACCAGGTATGGACTCTCTGTCGATCTCATATCAGGACTCATGGATAGTCGGTTCTTACAGAAATGTGAATCTGAAATCCCACAGCTAGAGATAACTGCTGCATAGTACCGACTACAGGGGCAGTCTCTAATGGTAGTGGAACCTCAACCATGTTCGGCTGCGTCAAAGGGGTACCCCCATTACACACACATGACACCCGCTTCACATGGGCCGACTGGGACCGGAGACAGCAAAGAGCCATGATATAACTTATAACAGAACTATAACCCTGTCACATAATAGACCAACGTGATTTAACCAGTGATGAGAATAAAATGCGTTCTGAATTAGCGGCTTGGTCGAGGCCAAAGGTTGCTTCAACAAATCCTGAAAATGTAGCGGCACGTGTTTACATGGGGTCGACAAAATGGGAACATTTGGAAGTGAGTGAGATGAGTCCATACATCGCTTTGACAGTTCATAAACAGGTTGGATTGAAAGCGGAAGTACTCAGCTCGGAAGAAAACAGTCCGTCTGTCATTTAGAATTTCCCGACATAAAACGGAAGGATGGCTGTGATTGTCACCCCTCGACAGAAGATTGGCAGCTTGTTGGGGAAACCCGTTGTTGTATCCATACGGTAACTTGCTAGTTTGTTGTGGGAGTCAAAACAAGTGATGACAACTCTGACAGTGACTAAGCCAGGGAAGATAGATTCTTGACAATGGATGATATGCCCAAATAACACCTGCAGGACATCAATACCGTCACGTGACCAATTTTAGGAGGGTGCCAAAAACCATGATTGGAGAGGGGAGTTGAACTAAAACCGTTGATTGAGGCGGACGTGCTTCGGCACTGCGGTTCTGATTGGAAATATGTCTACCGTGTGCGAATTGAGTTAATTTAATTTTACACGTGCCTGTCATGGCAAGAGTAGATGTAATTTGATCTAACTGCGGTGTTGCCTAAGGTTCCCTCTGGTTGGAATGAAGAACCCGGAACCAATGAAAAATCCGATCCCGGATAAATTATGATGTAGAGAGATGGGCCAGCAACTTTCGCAACGGAAGAAGCTGATAAACATTGCTCGGTGGAGCTGAATGGTATAAGTATCCTACATGAGTGCATACCAATCGTTAACACACCTGAAGTGATGGATGTTCAGCCCACGTGGAACTAGATCAGTAGGAACTGATGGTCACATTAGATGAAACCAAACATTGAAGTGTAGTTGTTCCACGTATCAAGGAAATCAGAACTGTCAGACAATATCTAGTAAATAAAGCAAGCCATTTTAGTCTAGATACAATGACTGTTTAAGAGTGAAAATATAGAACATTTCGCTAGAAGAAAACGTCATGTTCATGAGACAGCGTTCCATTATTTTTCACTGTGCGGAATTATGAGATCTTGGTTTTTCTAAAACTATTAGGAACCGTTGTGTTAGGAACAATAATAGTATTTTTCACGGATTATATTTACATGGGATTCAGATCTCATGGTCATCAGAGCTCCTGGAGGAGGACATGTCTGGAGAGAAGGATACGACTTCGGTGAGGTCCTATTGTACTGACTCGTGTGATGTCGTGTAATCCTTGCCATGATGAGTGGACTCTGAATCATGAACTCTGTGAGGTCTGACCTATACATTTACATTAGAATACTCGACACACATTTTCTTCGCATACACGTCTCATATACGTTACACTTTTCTTTTAATAAATTAATCTTTATTAATTTTTTGTAACAAGAGTTGTTGAGTATGTTGCGTTGGGGGAGGTATGAGAGGGGGCATAGTACGACAGTGAGAGAGTGATAGGAAAAGGTGTCCATGGGCTGATGGAGTGTGTTGGACGGAAGCTGGTGGATTCTCCAGGATATTGATAGGGAAAAAATATTATAATGTGGGTGTTGACTCTCCTCACTCCAGGGACGACACTTTAAAGGAAGACACGACAAACCCTAACAGCAGAGATATAGTTGCATAAACAGGTATATGAATGGGGGTGTGAGTGGCCCAAAACGACATTAACCGGAGCTGGGGCTCATGTTTGCTCTACAGACATCAACCATGGCCAAGGGTCACTACCTGCAATGCATGACATAATACAACAATTGATTAATAATCATCAAAGAATCATTTTTACATTGGCACCTTTCTGTCTTGACAGACGATAGTTTGGTACATTGTGCTTCAAAAAGGCTTAATAACTGTCATATGGCAATAACTACGATCCATGGCGGTGGCGAGTGTGGCTGGTAAGGCCAATTCTTGCTGCAAATGTTTGCCCACAGTAGGTGCATGTGAAAACATGGTAATTTCCACCATTTTGCACCATCTTACGTCTCTCACGCTCTGTGTGTGCTTTATCTGCAATCATTTTCTCCTTTGTCTTTATTCCATTTCTGATAGTTGCCCTCCATGCAACACGTTCAGCGGCGACGTGCTCCCATTGTGCATTATCAATGCCTGTATCAATCATATCCCGCTTACACACATCTTTGTTTCGTAGTAGAGGCCGACCCTGAGATCTCCTACCCGTCTGTAATTCACCAAAAAAGATGTCCTTTGGTATTCTACCATCCTCCATCCTCCTAACGTGTCCTATCCATCTAAGTCTACGAAGACTGAGCATGGAATACACCGTCACACAACCTGATCTTTCCAATACTTCAGTATTTGTGATTTTGTCTTGCCACTTAATACCAAGTATTCTTCGCAGACACCGCAAATGAAAGCTGTTTAAACGTTTCTCTTGGCGTGAGTAAGTTGTCCAGGTTTCACTGCCATAAAGAAGAGTACTAAGGACACAGGCTTGGTAGACGAGGACTTTTGTTTTGGCAGTAAGCTTCTTGTTCTCCCAGACTCTTTTTGCTAACATGTTCATTGTTGTTGCTGCCTTGCCAATCCTGATGTTGATTTCCTGATCGAGGGATAATTTGCTATTTACCTCTGATCCAAGATATGTAAAATGGTCTACTATCTCCAGTTCGGCGTCGTCAATAAAGATTGATGGTACACCATGTGCACCTTGTGACATAATCTGTGTCTTCTTTTTGTTAATTGTTAAAACACATTCAGAACAAGCATTGGAGAATGCAGATAGTAGATGTTGTAATTCTTCCTCAGAGTGGGTCGTAATCGCAGCATCATCCGCAAAAAGCAACTCTCTGATCAGTACCCTGCTAATTTTGGTCTTGGCCTTCAATCTCTGAGCATTATCAAGTTTGATGGCTCAACTTCAGAAGAGTTTGAAATCAAGAGTGGAGTTAAGCAAGGTTGTGTACTAGCCCCCACCCTCTTTGGGATATACTTTTCACTACTACTGAAATATGCCTTTCGTGATCAGGATGACGGTATATACATTCAAAGAATCATTATTTGCATCATATCAACATATGGACAACCACTACAGCAATGGTGTATGCAAACAGTGTCCTTGTGGCACAAACATAGACACGGACTGTGTAAATTGACATCAACCACATGATGCTTCAACTGGACAACAATGATATGGATAGGATATATGATATGCTCCACATAAAATATAAATGACAAAGCGTACATATTCTACAACATCCTATGTTTGCCACAAGCTCACCACATACCCTTAGTCTCACACCATATCTATCATCACAATCACCATAGTCATCAGCACAATCATAATCACCATATGATCACTCTCACCAGTCATCATCATAATCACCATCACAATCATCAAATGATCACTGTCACCATAGTCATCATCATCCCAATCATCTTAGCTGACATCACTACGTGATCAGCCTCAACATAGTAATCACCACAATCATCTCATTTGCAGTGTGATCACTGTTCGGACGCATAACTTTTCACCTCCAGTACCACATGCTGACAATACCACCCATGCATGGCATGTTACACAGAAACACCAATGAGTATCAAAATCAACACAGAGCACAACTGAGCTACACCCGGTGTACAGCGCCTCTAACAGGACAACACCATTTGAACATGTACACAGGACATAAATACAGTTCAATGCACCAACAACAATCAGGCACACATAGGACCTGCAATTCAATATGGCATCACCAGGACACACACCTTTGCACTGATGACAGCTAGACAACATCAATATACAAGAAGTACAGTTCTACCACATGACACCAGCAACAATCAGGACACAGGCTATAACATAAACCACCGACAACACATCAGACATTGTAAGCAAACACAACATCTATGCAATGATTCAGTAAACACACATCAGAATGACATCTTTGTGCTGACAAATTAAGTTACCTCCCCTACCTACCAAAATGCCTACATTTACCAAGGAAACCATAATAAGTTCCATGTCTTCACCTTACATAATATTTTATACATTAATTTGTACCAAGTCACTGGTAACACAGGACAACACAGTATTCCCTATAGACCACATGTTCACAGAACACTATTAATGTTCAGTCCATGATATAGCCACAACCAAACACCACCTACCATCTCTTCAGTCTAATGATCTACAATCTCTACCTACTGTTACGCTTTACTCATATACAAACATACACAGTATTATAGACCCCGCTACCATCAGACATTCAGTTGCCTCAACACAGGGACTTCACCGGACAACTACTCCAACAATCATGTACACAAGCAATGCTCTCGTGGCACGAACAGACACGGACTATGTAAATCCACATTAACTATACGAAGCTTAAGCTGGACAACACTGATACCCACATAACACGTCAATTACAGGGAGCACATGTTCTACAGCGTCCAATGTTTTCTACACATTCATCACACATCCTCAATTCCACACCAAAACCCTGGTTGTGGTTAAAATCCCAATAGTCTACATATATCCACCTAAATTACTACAGACCACTTCAGCCCCTGGCGGATATAATCATCATCATCATCATCATCATCATCATCATCATCATCATCATCATGGCCATCATCAACCATCACATGACCACTATCACAATCATAGTCATCATCATGTGATACTTAGACAATGCCCATCCAGGTAGTGCTCAAGCTGGTACCTACATCACTGCACCCAGTCATGGATAATAATTGACATAGCTTCCTTTATCTAGGAGAACGTAACAGTAAATGTTATCAAGCACCACATATCCATTGCTTTCACCATGCCTCTCTATACCTCCGTACGCCAACAATCACTCTAGGTTTAGCATTATTGAGTCATAATAAGCCATCTGACTTCAAACACAACATAGCATAGTGGGGGTGCCTCTGGTTGTGCAGTTCGTATTTGCCTAGTTTGATCACTGCGTATCATTCGCCTCAGCCATTGTTGTGCACTTATAAATAAAGCTACCACCTAATGTAATTTCTACTAATAACTAAACCCACACTGATATGCCATAACTGAAGCACACTGGTTCTTCGTGTCATGGTAATTTAAACACACTCACAATGCACCACACATAAAACATTACATGTTATATTCAATGTGCCACAAACATAAATATGGTTTCCCCACCCTGCTGTCATCTTCACGATTATAAATGATTATATTTCCATACACATCCCTGCAGCACCTGGCCTAGCTGCCTCCTTACAGATTTTCCTCATCACTAGCATTAATGATAACCCCATTTCCAGTCCTCGGTGCTCCATATGCTCTCTTGGCTGTGGTAATTCTACCCCTTATCATATATCAAATACTGCTGTGTTCAGGTACACTGTGCTGCAGGTGCAACGACTTTCCTCCTCTTGGCAGAACATGGACTTTATAGAACAATACATACTCCTCTACTCTGGACTATGATACGACATATTTTGCCTACTGAATTTAATTCTGGCCCTATCAAATTCTATAGAACTACACAACACAGTACAGTATCGATACTTCCAATTCGTACTGAGCTGTCTGCTACATTAAACTTAAAAACCTACAAATATACACACCATCGTAAGAGAACAACCTTTGTCCTAAATCTTCACCGAATACCCCTGGTACTTGTTTTCTTACTACGCCCCTGCCAATCTGCAGAGTAACACTTTTACCGCTACTCATTGAAGCATACCCATGTTGTCATAATTCTGCTGGTTATCGCCATTTTACATACGAAGATAACTCTACTATTTCAGTCAATTGGGGACAGAAGAGCTCTTCAAACTTCTGTAAAACTATAAACCGAACTACACCAAATTCTACCTCAACCTGGTGAATGTTATAAATTTGGAGATTCCAGTTGGGGACTAGTAGAGGCACCACTATCCTACTTTTAATTCAATCAATCAATCATGTGCCATGCCGGAAAGCGTGGGTGGTCATGATTCGCTATTTCACTCGATCACCAGAGTCGTGGATCAGCTCAGTGTTCCTGTCTCGTCCATGCCATGTGGTCAAGCCATCCAGGTATTTTCCTCTCGGTCTTCCTCTTGGTCTGTTCCCTTCGATCTTGCCAGCTGTCACTAAGTTCTCCAGTCCATTTCTTCTCATAAAATGTCCAAAAAATGTTGACTGTCTACGTCTAATTTCTCTAATCAATCTACGATTTTCATTTGTCTCTTGTAGTACTTGGTCATTGGTTTTTCTATCTGTCCATGGTACTCTTTGCATTTTCTTCAGAAACCACATTTCTGCAGCCATCAGATGTTTTTCAGTTTTAATTAGGCTACCTAAATATGTTCAACTCACCTAGAGCGGGTTTACAAATTGCCAGTCATTTTCATGAACTTCCTCGGACCTTTCGGGGCATGTGTACCCCAACGACTGCGCTGTGGACCACCCAGTCCAGTCTTCGTTAAATCTAGAGTCATTGGTGCCTCCCTGCTCTGGTCCAGTGAGGGAGAGCTGGTTCAAACCCCCGTATTTGATTATATCTACATAATTGCTTCCTTGGCCACGGTCGTTACAATTGGAGAGAGCGGGAATCTGACGTGCACTCCTATTTATCAATGTTTCCAGAGCAGCTTCCTCATCATACCCTAGGGCACTGCAAGGGACGCCGGTATTAGTAACATCACCATCATCATGTTTCGCGTCAGACGTTCACAGTAAGCCTCTGTCGCTGTCATGTGTAAACTACCTATCATATCTTGAATTCGTCTAAGTTGTGCTCTTCTTCTTTCCCACATCCATGGCACACTATATAAGAGAAATCTCCATTGAGGTATGAGACATAAATAACATTAGATATGAGAGGAATCATGATTGGGGAAATATGTATAATAGGAGTTCATAGTATCATCATCTTCATAATCATAATTATCATGTGCTCTGCCAACTGGCGTAGGCATTCATGGCTCTCCACAGATCTCGGTCTGTGGACTACGTCTGAAATGTGATTTGCCATGAAGTCTTGGGAAGATAATGTGGTTGTTTCCCCTTGCCTTCCACATCCACATGGTGGTCTTTTACCTCTGCTTGTGACAGTCATTTCCGACTGTTAGGACACGTAAGGGCCCGGCTCTGCTCAGCTGCAGAGTTTTTCACTTATCCCGGTGGGTACTCGGTCCACAGCACTGCGTTAGCCATAACCTGATGGGTTTACCATCCTCTACATTTGGGATGTGCAGTTGGGATTTTCCCTTCCTAAAGTTATGGTCTATGATGGCCAAAGCTCTCCGGTATTTTTAGAGGAATCATAGCATCAAGGGAAATAAATTGAAAAGATGATTTTAGGGCACAAGGGAGATACGAAACATTATTTAATGGAGTGTACATGAAAGCTGCTTAATGCAAATAGTTATTTTGAATAAAGTACAGCATGATATTTAAGAAAACATATAGTCACTCTGATAAATATATACTAAAATAAATGTTAAGCAATTGCGATATCTTAGACGTCCTGTATCTGGCCTCATGTGGTAGATAATATCACAAATGAAGGGCAGTCTAACCACGGGATAATATATCTATCGCAATATCTGGTTAATCGCTATCAAAGGAAAGCGCGTTCTGTGAATATTTTTGGCAAGCACATGTATATGTGCCTCGTAATGACAGCAAATATGGTCGTAGAGACTATTAATGGCGCGAAGAAACAGATGAAATCGATGTTCGTATTTGATACACAATTGGAGTACGACAATCGGTGATGTTTGCCTTAACGATGTAGTTGTATATGATCCTATCAAAGACAAGTGACCGTTTGAGGTGTACAGCTGCAATAATTCTCATGTAAAATTTTTGACCATGGTTTTCTTTCTAATACGAGAATTTGGTGACAAAACACACCAGTGTCTGACCCCTTGCTTGATCTGCTCATCACTGTCTCGGCATTAAGCCATGACTGTGACAATACCACCCTACTTATCATTTTCCACCATCCATTTTTGTTAGTTTCAAAGCAAGAGGATTGACTTCAGTGCACCGGGTTTTATCCCATATAGCCCAATGTCTTTCCGCAGGGTGTCTTGCCGATAGAGTCGCAGAAAGTAAGAACAACGCAGCTCCAGCGATAATCCCCATAGTTTCTACGATATAACTGCACTCGTGAACCAAACGACGTACGCCGCTATCGAACCCAGAAGTTTCGGAGCGAGAGGCAGGTGGCGAACCACTTCGCTTGTCCTGTCTGGAACTTTACTCCCATATCATTCTATTTAAATGTCTCTCCATTATAATCCTCTGTTGCTGTAATGTGTCATACATTTCCAAAACATGTAATTTTCTTTAAACACAAAAGCCATCAACAATATGAGACACGATTTATTGCCTGGCTTATTTCCTTGCATCTTGTCTTGTCACTTGACGAGATGCCACGAAATATGCAAGGCAACCAGTCGTGCAACATATGTGGCTTTTATGGTTAAATTCACAAAGGGAATACATTGTTTTAAATGTCATTTTCTAATTTTTGTTTATCTTAATAATAAAAAAAAACAAAAAAACACACGTTTTTTTTGGCAACTCTGCGTTCTTGTTGGATAGTCCTATTTGTTGACTGTTCCATCCAAATAAATTGTATTATACATTGTGTATGTATCTTATTCTACATGTAGTCCATCCCGTATGCCGTTGGTGACCATGTCTGTCCACATCCGTCTGTCTAGTGTACCGCCGCCCATTCCTGTTACATAAGTTCTTCCATGAATTGATGTCAAACTGTCCAGCATCTACTCTCTTGTTCTCCCCTGGCTCTCCTCCCCTCAAGCTTTCCCGTTGTGACAACATGCCCTAGTTTTCCACTTCTCATGACATGCCCAAAGAATGTGAACTGTCCTCTTCTGATGCGAGTTGCTAGTTCTCTTTGTGAGTCTGTCTGAACAACATCTACAGTGGCACAATGGCTGGGGCATCTTGTAGTCTCTGCAATAGATTAACTGTGTGAATCTAGTTATATATGATGTTGATGATGATGATGATGATGATGATGATGAGGAGGAGGAGGAGGAGGAGGAGGAGGAGGAGGAGGAGGATAACGAATGCGACGGCGACAACAATAACAATAATAACAACAACAATAATAGTAACAACACCAGAAACAATAATAACAACAATAACAATAACAAAATTAATAATAACTACAACAATTATAACATAACAAAGACATCACCACTAACAACAATAACAACAAGAATATACGAGTAATAACAACAGTAACATGAATAACAATAACAGCAGAAACATCAACAGCAACAATAACAACAATATTCGCAACAATAATAACAATACTATCATGTGTATAATAAAAAATAATAGTAACAATAATAATAACAATAAAAGTCACATCGTCAATAATAATAACAACAATAACAAGGCCGTGCATATAATAGTACAAGCAATAACAGCAACACCAAAAACAACAACAATCTTGACAATAGCAACTGTCAACGGGCGAACCTATGCTTTCATATAGTAATTCTTTACTGAGGAAGAGGTGCCCACTGCTCGTTTGATGCGGCTCAACTTCGTCCAGATTAAAGTATGATGTCCGCGTGATTCCCCTGGAATTGCGGCAAGGCCTGTGGGTCAGCATTCTTCATTCAACTTCTCACCGCAAGACGACAAGACCTTGCATCAACAGACAAGACACGGGCCTGATAAATGATGCCGTTATTTAGCCACCATTAAGCCGTGGTCACATGCAATCACTCTAGCTGCTGCCAGCCTTCAGGCCTTCACATCCATTCTTCGAGGATTCATGATACTGCCAAGCACTCTCCTATCATGTAGCCCAAGTGTTTGCGTTGTGTCAAGCTGCCCCTCGTGCGTATGTGTGTGACGCCTAGTGCTACGGCCCCCGGCCGTCAAGCCAAGACGATCGTTCAGTCTGGTCATCCGACATCGGCACTTACGAGATCAAATCACGATGAATGAGCACCCGCACTGGCTGTCCGGCGATTCCTAGATGCCGTGGCTGGTCGTGAATATATGTGTGTGAAGGAGTTCCTGTAGTGTATCTCTGAAGGAGTAAAATGTTCTACTGCATATGTGGGATTGCTGTCAGTGTAGAGCGTGGAAGCGTCTATTCTGCATGTAAGCTGGTGTGGCTGGTCGTGAATATATGTGTGTGAGGGAGTTCCTGTCGTGTATCTCTGAAGGAATAAAGTGTTCTACTGTATATGTGGGATTGCTGTCAGTGTAGAGCGTGGAAGAGTCTATTCTGCATGTAAGCTGGTGTAGAAGTCCCTAAAACAACAGTCGCGTTGTTAATTAACGCAACTTGATGACGTAGCACTTGTACAATTCTAGTGCTAGCTCGTGCTCACTTCATCTAATGTTCTATTTATATTCACTGATGTACGTGCACATCAGATCACTATCTACCTGCTTGTCATACGGCATATGGCAGCAGCAACAACAACAACAACAACAATAAACATCATATCATTGTGATGCAGCTTGTAAAACGCTCCATACCCACTGCTAAACAATATAAAATAACACAAAGTAATGCAGCTTTACACAACATAAATACAAACAATACAGGACGTTGCTGCGACTAGCCTTCAACATCAAACAAGTACACACACAATCACAACATATCATCACGGAGATGACCCTCCAGTGATTACATTAAGGTGGAGAACGGGATGAGAAGAAGGTAAAACTATGAACAATGAAGGGAAATGAAAATGGGAAAGAATTCCAGGCTGTGATGCTTTTTTTCCCGCATATCGCTTACAGGACATCACTGTCAACATCACCACATTTCAGATGATTATTGATTTCTTGGCAAGATTACGCTCAGTAGTTTGCCATTGATTTCTGAGCGATCGGCTCACATACACCGTAAGTTACCGACGTGCTTGAACCGCTACCAATTATCGCGCACGTCACATTACTCGCGAGACTATATTGGATTACGGAGAAAGACTTTAACGCCTAGGCCAGGGAGACCGGTCTAGGCTGTGATACTATCATGAATTTCACCTTGATACTCTTATATAGACCGTCGTAAGTGTATGTGGGACATGGGGACCGGGTTAGGGGATGGTAACGGTTCAGTGAAGATCCCAGGTAAATGAGTGGACTGTGTACCTGAAGAAGGGGGGAGGAAGGTAAGGTGGGAAACTGGAATCAATGGAGATGTGATAGTGGTCCGAGTGTGAAGACTAAGAAGAAGTCCCGGTGGATGTCCGTACTGCTAGACCGTTCTAGTGTGATCTAGCTCTGAACTGTGTCTTGTGGTAGTTTTATGGCTAGACCTTTCCCTATTTTGGATATTCCAAGTGTTATAGAATTAAGTTTTCATATTGTGTAGGTTCTGTGAATTGACAATCAAGTCGGAAAGGAAGCAAGAGAACGCAAAAAAGATAGATATTTGGGTGGCTAGGCAATATGGAATAACCGGGTCAAGACCACCGACCTGACCCAAGAATAGTGATCCTGTAGTCTCCTTGGTGAAGTGGTGATAACAGTCGGCATCATTATCTCCGGAGTCAATAAGTGTGGGCAGTCATGGTTGCCATCTTAGGCTTAACTGATTAAGTGCCATGGGATGATTAATCATCTCAAGCGACTTCTGAATCTACCATAGGCTTATACACAGTAGTTTTCCTTATTCAACACTCTTTAATTTGATATATAATACAGCATGTCTGCTACAAACTACTGAGCGTAATCTTGCCAAGAAATCAACAATCAGCTGAAAGATGCTGATGTATACAGGATATGCAAAACATTTAACATGGCTGCTACCATATTAACAACTTTTAACCTTAGAACTACCATAGGGTCCATATAGACCTCAGTGTCAACTTTCGCGTCTGTCGTTCTGTCGTATAATACATTTTGTATTCGTTATGTTATATATCTTATTATTCCCACCTAGCTCCCGTCTTCAAAATGTATGTTCTCTAATGGGGATTTCGTTGTAAGGTATGTACACTGTTCCTGTGTTTAGTATATGTAACTTTTTCGCAGGAGTTACACATACCTAACTGTTTTTATTTCCGTAACTGTCGTTCTTTTTTCG